>JAWDGP010005301.1:35000-162500 GCA_033675545.1 Elysia crispata | reverse complement strand
TGAAATGAATAAATTGAGGGATCTGTCCCCCATGTTCTTTAAACTTTTGTTGTTAACCAAATAAGGATTCTTTACCATTTATTTCGAAAGGAAAAATGAATATGTTATTCACATTTTACAATAAGCAATGAAAGTTTCTTGAGAACGTTCTATAAACCATTCAATTGTTGCAACCAATATATTAATTATCATGTTCTTTTTATATTATTATTTTTATTTTTAGACCAATCAAAATACACAAAGCTACCATTTTACTATATCTACGCATATCTAATTATTTTGTCTTTCATCTCAATTTTTATAAAGTATTTAATTCTCCTCTCCTCCTCCTTCTGTTATGCTTGTTGATGTTTATATGTCCTTTGTTATTGTTACTATTATAAGGACAAAATTTTTTTTCATATTAAAATCACCAATATTTATTTTATGACTATCACTTCATCATCGCCTTACAACTTTGTTTAGTCGCTTAGCTTTATTCTTTCTTTCTACTTTTCTTTACTGACCTTGCCTCTCTCTTTCATCTTTTTGTTGTTTTTTTTTTATTGATCAATAATCATTTCAAAAGGGTGCTTTTGTTTCCTGAAAGTTTTGTTCTTCTTTTGATTTTGCTGGTTTATAAAAGAAATGATATTACTTTATTTTATAATAAGATATATGAACATAACACACAATCTTTCTGTTATATTTTAGGCAATTAATTTTTTTTCTCTTAACTTTAGGAGTATGTCATGATGTGATTTGCCTTGATTTTTTCAAAAAAAATTTTGAATACAGTTCATAAAGCTTTATTTGAATTATTTATAACTAGTCACAGACATTTTATGCCTCTTTTGGCCCCCACTATTCTATAATTATTGATTGCTATTAAGAAATAAGTAAAATAACGCCTAAGCAAAAGTCTCATACCATAAATATGTTATTGCATGGAGAATTTTGCAAGTTGATTACTGATGTTCATTATAGTTTCTGCATAAAGATAACTTAAATGGTGAAGGTGAATGGTTAACAGGTATAATAGAATATGATATAAACTTAAGTCTCATCCTGAATTTAGGCACAATACAAGTATAATAGAACTTGTATGAAAGTAACCATTTCAGTATGTTGCTACAGAATTTCTTAGTTCAGAGAAATATAAGTGCTTTATTTTAAATAATAAAAGATGAAGGCAAAAGAATGAAGATTGTATATTTAGAAAGCTGAAAATTTTATTTCATTTACAGTCATGTTATGTTGTTTTTGGATTATGATTGAAATTTGAAACAAAATATTGTTCATTTTTGTCACGTTAGACAACAGCAACATTCATAATTCAATAATAATATATACATTACGAGAGGGATCATTTATTTTTATATTAGTACACGTATATGCAAGGCTTCGCTTAAAAAAGATTAGATATTATTATGAATAAAATAAGATGCACAATTTTCTTAATAAAAAAGTACGCTTTTTAAAATTAAAAGAGTTTTGCAGAATTCAAGAATTGCTTATTTTAAATTGAAAATGAAATGAAAATTATAAGTTTATCATTTTGCGTATCATCTTTTTTATGTTGAACAAAATATTTCTACCACGTATGAGCAGGTATTTTACCTTAATTGCTCGTAAACCCATATGAAAGAAGAACACGTTAAACGCTTCCTTTTTTCACTTCTTAAAATAAAGTTCCTGATCAAATGAGGCAGAGAAAAATATGCGCCTCCTATAATTCCGCAAAGTTATGCTTTTGTTTAATCCACATTTTAAAAAAAAGAGAGTACATGTATATGGTGTTTGTTTAATTTAATTTTTTTTTCAAGTTTCTGTATTAACAAAGATACTTAAACTTTAGTCTTTATCTTCTTGACTCTAGTGTGCTTCATGTGAGGTGGCCTGCAATTTTCAGGCTCAATGACAAGTTTGGACAAATTGTGATTTCCATATTTTTTTGAAAGCCCAACCAATGCCCTACATAAAACAGTTGGATTTTTTAGAATATATTATTATTTGGCTGAGATATGAGGCAAAACTTAACATAAGGCTGGGGAATGAGAAACTGAAAAAAAAAACGTGTCTTAAGTTGGGGAAAGTTTTCATGCAGGGTTGCAGTTTATCTTCACAAAAACACTATAAAACGTATTTAAAGTTTCTTTTGGACTTTGACCCTTTTTGACAAGATAGAAAAATGTTTGATAGTTCATAAGAGGCTAAAAAGTGGGAAACCTTGAAAAACTGATTCCTAATAGCTAAAAGCAGATATTTCCGACATGAGCCTAAAAATCCTATACCACCTGTCATATTAATAGAAATTAGTTGTGTTCTTCATTCTTGTCATAATTTTGTATCTTTATAGCTTGGAACAAAGCACTGACCAAATCAGAATTCTTAATTATATGACTGATATAATAAAAGCATCTTCCATGATTTTTCTTTATAATCAAGGAATCTCACCTGACTAAAGAAAATGCTATTGGTATGAAATCAAATTCCATCTTTGTTTAAGTATTCTTTCTTTTGAATAACATGAACTTTAATAGTTTAAAATGAAATGAAAACACAAAGATTCACATTTTAGATATTGAGAAATGTGCCATGGTAAAAAGGATGCAATCTTTACCCTGTGATTTTTTTCTTGTAATATTTCAAATTTTTGCTCAATCACAAAGCCAAAATAATGAATTGATCACGAAAAATATGAAATCCATTTTTCTGTTAAATGCTTTACATTTCAAAAAACTTATTTCACTAACATAAGAAATTACAGTTGGGATTGTCATCAATAGGAAATTATTTTTATGAAATATAACAAATCATAATGACCAAAAAAACTGAATTACGCTTAAGAAATTTTGGGATGGTGATCTTAATAGGTTTCTTTTTCTTTCCATTCATTTCTATCAAATTCAGCATTATATACATTTCATATTTATCTATTCTATACTGTATAAGAAAGATTGTTTCAAGGTTTAATTGCCTGACTCAAAATATATCAACAATATTCTCATGAAATCTGTTTCATAACCAAAGTAAATATTATGTGGTGCTGTGCACAAGAAAAATATAATTTATATTCGAATTCATTAATTAATTAATGAACATGAAGTTAACACTATCTTTTTTCATATTCATAAGCTCACTTTTTATATAATGATGGTAAAATGCAAGTTCTTATTCTTAAATGCAATTTACCAAAAGAGAATTTACTTTAAGTTTATGCGGTCTTAATCTTACAAAATGTTTTAATTTTGAACTTCAAGTTGATCCTTTAAAAATGCAGGAAATTTCAGCGCATTCAATACTAATATGATCATCTGTCTCCAAGCTTGAATTATTTTCAGGCTCTTTTTCATATTTGGTTGGTTTGTTTGATTGTATTTCTTTGTGTACAGTTTTATTTTGACACCTGATGAGCTTTGCATAGGCAATTCAGTGTGGAAAAATGAAAGAATGATAATTATGATATATATATATATATATGAAAATATATATTTTTTTTTTTACTTTATGAAGGGTCTTCTGTAAAATGCCTAAGTATAAAAACAAGGTTGAATGAATCAGTTTATTGATAACTGATGTATTAAAATTTGTTAGAGGCAAAAAAATATGCATCAAAGACTGTCTTAGGTCTCTTAAATTATAATTAAAGTACAACATTATAATCTGGCTCAAAAGGGGCTAAGTAATTTTTTTTTCAAATTTTTATTATAAACAAATTTCCCTCAAAATGATTTTGTAAAATAAAGAGAGCAGTTCCCTCACCCTATGAACTTTTTTTTTTAGGGTTTGTGGGTCATTGGATTCTTTATTTCACAATATAAGGTTTAAATTCATATGTTTGTACACTTTTTTTCATAGTAATCTTTAATTGTGTCTTGGAAACAGCACTGTTAGCTTTATTTTAATTTCCAAATTTGCTGATAAACCTCTCTTTAAAAATTCTTTAGATTTTTAAACATGTTTAATTAACAAAGTTATATATGTAATGAATTTTTTCTTATATATTTGATGATGCTTCTAAGAGTTTTTGTGAATATTTTGATGTACACATTAAAGTTATTCTCAATGTTGTATGGTAAAACATGAGTCACACAAGTGATAAAATGGGATAAACTGTATAAGATATTATATTGGGAAATAATTATATGTGCTGCCCTAATCTTTTGATTGGAGATGTTTCAAATATATTTTGCTATGCTTTTAAATAGTATAATTAACTTGTTTCCCATCTCTTGCAAAATTTTTTAACAATTACTTTCAGAGAACATTTTTAACATATTATATGATTGACAGCTAATTAGCCTTTTGAGACCTTTTTTAAAGCATCTGTTGCTTAGACTGAAAATGTTCAATTTTGGCTTGCAAATTGCAGGTATTAATTTGATCTGTTTTTGGGTGTATCTTTTACCAAATTGGTGAAGCCTTTTGCACACATACCAATTTTCTCTGTCATGTGTCACAGGGTGAAGTGTTCAAATATAATCTGCAAGCATTTTTATCCAAATGGGGATGGCATGTGGTTGTGGTTAAGATGGTGATTGTTTCATCTCACAAAGTGTTCAAACTGGATTTGGGCCATACTGTATAACCATGAATTGAAAAGGTTATCAGCATATAATATAATTGACTTTAAATGAAGCTTTTGTCATTCAGAATGTATTCAAAATAATAGAAATAATTATAACCTGCCTCAGCTTCATTTTGTCTTTACCATTCCTAACTCTGCCAAAAAATTTAGGCAGGCATACATTGTTTGATAGTTAAGAACAATATTTTTGTAAACAAATTCATACTTTTTTTGTAACTTATTTTTTTATATCTTATAATATACAGTTTTGGACAAGTTTAAGCAAGATCAAGTTGTTTTTTTTATTGCTTTTTTATTTGTATGAGAATAATCTTAATATTTGATTCCTTGCTGATAAGTCTAATCTTGATTTTAAACACAATATATGAGTCCAAATAGGCATGAGTCAGGGTATGCAAATTACAAATTTAGTCATTGATTATATTCATTAAAGTGTAGCTTTTTCTCAGAACAAACACAAGATAGCGAGGATAGCTCAAAGTGTGAAGAAAATGTTTGGGTTTAATATTGTTTTTTTATTTTCCTTTACATGTGATAAGCCTCATTTTTTTAATGTATTATAAAGGAGAGGAAGGAATTTTTAATACTATATTATCCCTTAAGTGTACCTCAGGATTATAAATAGGAACAACAGAGCTGGAAAAAGTATGCGCATGTTGTACAATCAATATATTTATTTATTCCTTCACTTGTTTCCACAAGCGGATATTTTTGTTGAATCATGCAATCTGTGAATGGGATCTAAATTGGTGAAGGCTAAATGTGAAGCAAATATATTCTGCATTTTTTATGTTGTTTTTTTTATTTGTTGGTTTCTCAGGAAGAACAAATTATATGTCGAAAGTCAAAAATTTAACTCCACAGGATTTGGGGAAAGGGAGTATAAAAAGAGAAAAATAAATGATTGACAATTACAATATTTTTCATGATCGTTTTTTTTTTTTAAATATAGTTCTTTTGTGTTGTGTTATTCTTTTCTTATATGTTATCACATTTTTGTTTTGCTTTTTATAGCAGTGAGGTTTTTATATGTAGTTTCTTTCATGTCTTCCACAATTCATACTTTCCCATATCTTTCTCTTTACTTTAAGAATCATAAATTTTCATCTATCTTTGCTCAGATTTATAAGCTATTAAAGTAATCAATAAAAAATTAAGTTTGAAGCAGGATGTAATGTATAGTATGGTTTTTTAATTTATGTTTACTGACTTGAATTTAAATCAACTTAACTACTTGTAAGAATAAAAATTGCATTAAAAAATCACGTTTATAACTGAGTATTGACCAAGAAATGCATAGTAGTATATTGTGCGCAAAATGAAATAAATGCCTTTATAGAAAATGGCAGGTCATCTTCAAGAACAGCTCGTTGAATCATACGTAAAGAGCTAGGATTCAAAGGTTTTCACCTGATAAGAAGACCCTGAATTAAAACTGTTTCAACACTGTAGGTCCAAATCGTGACAATAGTTATCAATGGGGACACTTTACTGTATTGTTACTGGTACTTCTCACTCGATAAACTTTTATTCAAACGCATTTAAGCATAAAGTACCTCTCTGAATGCATAGCATGAATAACTATCTCAAAATGCGCGTGAATTAATCAAACTTTAAAGACCATAAAAATTTTTAATAAAGAAATTAAACTTTAAAATGGATTCAAAAGACAGAATGAGGCATTTAGCTGATGCATATCATAACTATAAATTGAAATAGGTAATTTTTTTTCCATCTGTAGCATGCTGCTAGATCGAGTATACAGTCAAAGTTCAGGCTTAAATAACGGCTTAATGACCAGAATCGATAAGGAGCAAACAATGGCCAGGACCAGAAACAGCCAGAAAAGCAGTCTGTCCATGACATGGGCAACAAACTGCCACTCCAGTACTAGCTGCTGATAGCGCTCCAAAGCTGGGCCCTCCATGCATCCAGCCTGAGACATTAGCCCTGCTTGCAAGAAACTCAATCTAGGTTTAGGAGAATTCTGTAAACTCCCTTGTCTTTGACTGAAATGGAAACTATCGGTTAAAATGTTCTGCTGTACTTGTTCAGAATAGAGTGGGCATGCCACAGAAGATTGAGCTGTTGAACTAGGTGCTGGAGGAAAAAGCGTGCACTGACTGTGTGGAATCAGGGGACTGTAACATGTATCCTGCTCCTCAAGTCTTCGAGTAGATGAACTCGGTGTTACTTGTTGCGCGAAGCCGTCCCCATTACAATTGGGTCGTCCACGAGCGAAGTCTAAGGTATTAATTAACCTTTTTGAATGCATGGTCTCTTCAACATTATCAGGGTGTTCGCTATTATTGTCTCTACCATAGTGAAGAGAATAACCTCCGTGATCATCACTTCGTCTTCTACACTGACCTCCTGTGTTGTCAAAAGACTGGCTGCTCTCGATACATCTAAAACCTCGATGGTTTATTGGTGGATGCACCGGTAGGTCTGACTCCACCCGCACCGCAACAGTATGACGCGAAGTAGGAGCAGATGGTGCTACTGTCAGGCGGTGTTGTTTGAAGGGTTGGGAGTCTCGGGACATACATACCAAACGCGCAAACAGGCCTACCACAATAGTGTTGAGCCAACCCGGCACGGGCCGTTTGTGAGGGCCCACATGATGCAGCTGTAGCACAAACACGGTAAGGATAATGGACATCGAGGTCATCCCCATAGTGATGGTAAGATATATACCTGGCGTTGAGTGAAAATAAGAAATTTCAAGTTGTAGAAACATTCATTGTGCTTCATGAATATTGAATAACTCCGTTATGTAAGGGAATCTTTCTATTTTATAGCTTCTACTAGTTAAAGAGTGTTTCTTATAATTGGTTCAAACGTAAAAAGTTGCAACACTAAAACGTAATTATTGCCTTCCAGCCTTGAATGCTTTTGACTGTAAGGGGATACATTTATCAGATATCCCGATCTCCTGATATATAATTTATGGCACAGTTAATTGGGATAAGGTTGAACAGGCAAAAGCTAGCCCGTCTTTTTACCCCGCATCCCCTTCAAAGAAAAAAAAAGACCAAAGATAATACACAAAGGCAATGCATATTTGAAGGTGATGTGAAAAATGAGTTCCGGTTTCTTATCTTAATCTTCCAGTTTTTCATTATTAGATTAGCGCAAGTAGCACCTTAACTTGACGCCGCGTCATTATCAAATGTCGTATCCTTTTTCAATATACTTTTGATATCTGGTCCTGCATGTGAGATTTCAGGAAATTTGTTTAAACTAAAATATAATTGTGTCAAAATTACATAAATTGCCCCAAACTTCTCTCCGTGTCGTTCAAAATTTACAATAGAAGAAGAATGAAAAAGGTCTGCAATGCTGGAATTTTAAAGGTTCACAAAACAATCTCAGAATCTTATGATCAAAACATGGGTAGAGCGTACATGCAGGATTAACTAGACTTGAAAATATTCATTAAGATTTAAATATCACCTCTTACCCATTAGCGGCACGAATTCGGATGTTGCGGGCATGCTCTCGGCTATCAACAGCATGAACACCGAGAAGGCGAGAAGGACAGTGATGCCAAGGGTAATCTTCTCACCAGACTCAGGCGGCAGCCAAAACCCGAGCAAACTGATATGGGCGGATGGGAGGCGTAGAAGCACACATTGAGAATAAAATAAAAATGGTCTTTATGGATTTTTTTATCAGATGAAAGACCATGCAAATAACATCTTTCCTAATCAACAATTTAAAAAGTTTTGGAAATTTTGAAAAAAAAAACGGACAAAAGAGTTTTCCTACTGTATAAAAGAATGATACATTTGAGAATATGTCCACGACATGACGGTAGTAGAAACTCGTCATCAAAGAAAGCAACACCAGAGGGTCCAAAAATCGGTCACCTAATGTATTTCTCATCCATGACTTGCTTTGACAACGTATATAATTATAAACTTCTGGTGCTAAAATAGCTGAGATAATAAGTATCAACCACTGTTGAAACTTGATAGAGATAGTTAAGTTGTAAAAAAAAAAAAATTACGTACGAAACAAAAAATAACGGTAAATAATAAATAAATAAAAATGACGGCCCGAATTTTAATTGTACCCGTTTTAATGTAAAAAATAATAAAAATAAACCCTTACGTTATTTTTTTTTCTAACTATTCACTTCTATTCCTTTACCATTCATTTATCGATTTATCCCTCAAAGGTGTTGAGCAGACAATGTACAGAATATAAAAGAATTCTCTGGAAAGAAAACCTGCTCATTCACAAGGTGCCTAAAGTCAAAGAACGGTGATACCATTATCGAAAAAATCTTAGGCAGATGGGCAGAAAGGATTACTATACAATTTAATGAAACGAAATTTTGCTGGGCCACTTATTATGAAAGGTGAGATGGAGGCAGCAATAGTTCACATTGTTAAAGAAGAAATCAGCACATGATCATCGAAGAAATCAGATAGAAAGGGTTGAAATTGAAAAGCAAAAAAAAGTACTGGTTGTTATTTGAAACAATGAATGTCCACAGATCACAATCTTTATCAACAGGGATAAACTCAAGCAAAGGAATCTTTTCAAATACTTGGATACTTTGATATCTAGCGATGAACGCAACAATACTAAAACCGCACAAAAAATAACGCAAGGAAAAAAAATGAGTTTTCAGAGAATGAAATCGGTACCAACAATTTATCTTCATCCACACAAGAAGAGGAGCCCTGCCTTGCTATATTGACTCTATCCTGATGTATGGATGCGACGCCTGGGCAATTTCAAAGATGCTAAAAAAAAAAAAAAAAAAAAAAAAACGAAACAAAACGAATGGAGGTATCAGTAATAATTATGGTTCCTACAGAGAAGGCTAAGAATCTTATTGACTGCAAAGGACTCAAAGAAAATTTGTTATGAGAAGCTGACATAACAACATCCCCCTTAAATAGAATACATAAACGCCAAGAGACCTTTTTCGGCAATGTAATTAGAAGAGAGAAAATGGAACATCTTGTGACAACTAGAATGATCGAAGGAAAACGCAGCAACGGAAAACAGCTAGAAACGATGTTGTACGGACTAACAAAGAAGCTAAGTGTAAGACGAGTGACACATGCCCTGACATCGACGAGGGATCGAGGTGCATGGAATGTCATGATCGCCATGACTTTACCTTATAGCTTATTGAATGTTTTGCTTTATAATAAAGCTAACTTCTGAAGAAAAGAAAAACAAAAAATATACACAGAATGATTGAATACAAAATGTGTCGAGTTTTCTTCAACTGTCATCAACTCTGGTTTTGGAAACCAAATCACCAATTGGAGGATGCATAAAGAGTAGACATGGCAAAATTCTCTTTGAAACTGAAGAAATAAAGAAAAGATGGAGTGAGTACACTGCTGAACTATTTGAGGACAACAGACCAACAAAGCCCCAACCTAGATGGTCCTAGGATCTTTGAGTCAGAGGTTGCGGAAGAAATAAGAATTTCAAAAAATGGTTAGGCACCGGAACCTGATGGTCTCACCTCAGAAATGATCAAAGCCCTAGATAGTTTCGGCACAGACAAGTTGACTGAACTTTACAACAAAATCGATGAATGTGGCCACTTACACAATTACTTCTTAGACTCAGTCTTTATCACGCTCCCAAAAAAATCCATAAGTCAAAGAATGTTCCGACTTCAGGACAATAAGTTTAATGTCCCACCATTTAAAAAACTTCCTCAACATCATCCTTGGCAGAATGAAAAACAAGCTGATCCAAGAGAAAGAAAAAGAGCAATTTGGATTCCAAGCCAACAAAGGGACAAGGGACGCAATTTTTTGTTTCAATATCTTGGCCCAAAAACAAATAGAAGTGCAAAAAGACATTTATGCATGCTTTATAGACTATGCCAAAGCGTTTGATCGTGTGAAGCATTCTGAAACGGTAGAGGCTCTTGCAAGGACAGGCATAGATGGGAAAGATATTAGAATCATCACAGAGCTGTATTGGAATCAGAAGGCGGCTATTAGAGTTGATCTGGAACTGTCTGAACCAACTGTAATCCAACGAGGTGTAAGGCAGAGATGTGTTTTATCCCCGTACCTGTTTAACATATACACAGAGTATATCTTCCGTGAAACAAATTACATGAATGGCCTCAGCATCAACGGCACACACATCAACAATATGCGCTACGTAGACGACACCACCCCGCTGGCCAACAGCAACGAGGACCTTAAGGAAATCTTTGATGTAGTGAAGAGTACAAATGAACAAAAAGGGGGCTTGACATGTATGTGAAGAAAACGAAAATGTTGGTTATTAGTAAAAATGAAGACATGCAAGCAAAAATCAAAGTTGACGGAAAGAAACTTGAAAAAGTAGTACAATTTAAATAACTTGGCCAAACAATTACCAACGAAGGCAAAAGTAACGCGCAAACTGAGCTTCGCCTTGCACCAGCCAAATCACTGTCTATCAAAATACATGATACTTTTATGTCACAAGACATTTCATTAGATTTCAGATTTAGAGCCATCAACCTCTATGTATATTCAATACTCTTCTACGGCGACGAAACATGGACTCTCTATGAAGAATCAAACGAGAAACTTGAAGCCCTATAGATTGGATATTCAAACGCTTGGCAAGAGTTAACTTCAAAGATAGAAAGACAAATGAGGACGTTTTGAGTAGACTTGGTGTTGAGAGAGGACTGTTGTCCTAAATAAGAACGCACAAGCTGTCATATTTTGGCCACACTGCAAGGCATGACAGCCTGCAGAAAACAGTCCCAGCTGGTAGAATAGATGGTAGAAGAGGAAGAGTCAGACCCAGACGTCAGTGGTACGACGACATCAAAGAATGGACTGGCAACCAGCTCTACACGAACATCAAGCTAGCCCAGGATGGTGTGACTTTGAGAAGCGTGGCAAGTCGACCCCAGAATTCAACAGCCGGGATGACAAGGATAACAACAACAACCACAACAGCATCAACTCTAAATTTTAGGATTTTTGTGCTTACATCACCCTTCTAAAACATTGATAGCGTTCTCATCTCAGAGATCCTAACCAGAGCTTATAAAATGTAGGTGATCGAAACCAATGCAGAGATCATAAATTTACTATTATCGTAAATTTATCCCTCTGCACGTTTTAAATTCGCTGCATATGTATATTGACCTTGGGGAGGGTAAAATATTCTGTTGAACCATGTAAACTATTAATATTTCTTACCGTTTATAATAGTTTTAAGCGAAACAGGCCGCTGTTTTCAATTTGTATACGATTTTATTCGCTGTGGCTGAAATGATGTGTATGTCTACCTTTGCTGTTTTTTTTTTCTCTAAGCCTTCTTTATTGAACACACATCTTTAAACAAAAAATACAAACACAAATGCTACACAAAAGAATGGCAAACAGTGCAATAGTATGTAAAGTCGAAGAGAGTCCGCGCTGATTTAGTTTCTATTATTCTAGTTCAACATGTCTGCGTGTATAATCTGTGGAGAGGATGTACATAATAAAGAGGAAGAACTTTCTTCAAACACCTACAACAGACTTAAAAGTTCATGATGTAAGGGACAATAAATGTTTTAAAGTTGTCATTGAAATTCGATGTATTTGTTACTAGAATAAGGAACTATAACGCAAGTAAAAATACTAACACACATACACACATACACATATATGCATATGACATAAAATTGACATAACGACATTATGAGAAACATGCCTTAGAATAGTGAGCCACAAACAAGGAAATATGATGTTGAAGAGATAGTAGAGGGTCTTGCGGCGGATGACTACGGTGAAGCGCACATCCGGATACGTTTCGACACAGCACGCGTACTTCACGACCGTGCGACGGATCCGAACATCAATCAGTTCCCATTCTCCGCTATAAACGTAGTTCTGCAGGTCCACCCTTGAGGTTCTGGTTAGGCGATCGTGTGGAAAAGACTCAGGTTAAGTAAGTATTAGATGTTTATATAATAGAATTAAATTTATGATTTATGTGGTATATAATGTCAGCTAAACAAGACTTTCTGTTTTTTCTTTTAATGATAACGGACGATTTGGTTGAAAAGCTACAGTTCATACGCTTATAGTATGTATACATAATTATTTATTACTGAAAACGGTATTCGTTGTGGTTACATATTTTCCAGTATGTTTGAGTTGTTTAGATTGCAGCCATTGTGAGCCAAATATATTTCTCCTTGCACTAGGCAAACTCACTTCCACTTTGGCTCGCTTTCGAATCATATATATTTAATTACAATGAAAACCAGATCATTTCAGAATTGTGACTTATCAACTAAGAAATAATACACCTAAAGAGGCAAACCTACGGAGTGTAGATTTTCGAGTGCAATGTTCAATCTAACCTCAACATCACAATTTGTGTTATAACCGTCCATCTCTCTCTCTCTCTCTCTCTCTCTCTCTCTCTCTCTCTCTCTCTCTCTCTCTCTCTCTCTCTCTCTCTCTCTCTCTCTCTCTCTCTCTCTCATTCCTCTCCATATGTATTAATCTTTATCTATCTATCTCTCTCTCTCTCTATCTCTCTCTTCATAACTACTCTCTCGATTCTGATGTATTTCTTTATTTCTTTGAATGTTTTATGTTGGCTTGTTCACAGACCTAGTTATTCGTACCAGTATAAAAAATTAATTTCTGTTGCGTTTATTTTTTATGGAAATTTTGTAATATCCTGTGTCTTGGAATCAGTATGAGAGTACAAATATTTCGGTATCAATGATCAATTAGTTATGATGATTTTTTTTAAAAAAGAATTCCAAAGGAGTCTTATTCATTGCGTAACATTAATAGCACGACAAGCATGGATTTGAGCCTGGTGATTTAAGATCAAAATCTGAAGGAGGTCAAAATAATTTCCATGTTTTGTTGTTTTATTTATCTTGCCTTCTTCTCTTGCCATAAAAAAGAATATATAAACAAAGACAAATGTATGTGTTATCTAAAGTTAAAATTTTAGCTTATATTTTAAAGAGCTATTTTATATCTTCGCCATAAGACACGAAACCAAACAACAAAGTTTTTAGTTAATGGGTATTCAAAACAAAAAATGTCGAATGCCACTGAAGGATTCATCTTATCCACATGTGAAAAATATATTGTAGTAACTTATTTCAAGTCATCAAAAGAAATAAAGGCGCACATTGGAATTTGCTCGTTATGACTTTCATGAAACACGGCATCTTAAGCCCAAAAAGATCGTGGATGATGGGATTTGTGATAGCTAATGCCTATTCCGGTGAAGATGGTGCTATTTTTTGTCTGGCATTGATGAACATTTTTGTAATTTTTATGGATTTTATATGGGGGTACCGTAACGGATTAGCTAACCTGTTTGTGACGTCAACTTGAAAACCGTCGTATGTCCAAGAGCCAAACTTGAGCTCACAGGACTGGTCATCAAAAGGGAAGTAAGTAATGTCTATTTTGCATGAGCTGCGGAATCTTGCTGGAGGGGCCCAGAATACGGTTCCATTAGCATAGACCATAGCCTTGCTCTTCATGTAGCCAGTGGTAAAGTCGTCGGCGCTAAGGAAATATGTGGACATAATTAGAGATACGAGATGCAAGTCACCAGTGGCCGACAAAGTTTTCATAATCTTTTAAGAATTAATCTGAGTTACTACTGAGCAAATCAATTGATGGACAGGATTAAATATATTAATAGTAAAGACTAGACTTACAGATTTTTTAGCACCACCTGAATGTTGTAATTTATTATAATATACCGTAATTACCTATTGCATTTACACACAAGATCACAAACAGACCCACATAAATCTGTTGTAAAGACAATACAGAGCAATTTTATACATTGCCTTATAATTATGCATTTTCAAGACAACAAAATTACTCTGAAAATAAAAGCTTTTGGTAAACTGTACTATGTAATAATTGTAATTGCACACACTGGCATGAAATTAACTTTAGGAAAAAAAGTTGATTTGGATCAGGCTGTTGTGGATTTCTGCTCTGTGTTTTTTACATTAATATCGTGGATTGTAAATATATTTCAGAATGGTTGCTCCAAACTCTTGGTAACATTTGTCATGATCGCTCATCTTAAGTCTTCTAGATGCATTGGATATATATTTATAATGTTCATTTGTTTTGGCAAAACCAATTTCTCAACCCCCAATAGCAATTTCCAAACGGAGATTTATGACAAGAATGTCCCTTCTTGACCCCTTAATACTTGTTAAGTTGTTACTCTGTGGCGATAAATTGCTTCAAATGTTTAGGGTGGTCTTTAATAGTAATACTCATGTCGGTAGTTTCAAAATTTATATTCAAAATTTGATTTATAATGATTTGACAATTTAATCTTGATTGGCAACATAATAGAGGGTTGTATGATTGCCCGACAGCAATTTTCTCGTGAAAATTCATTATTGTTTGCTTAACCATTCTCCAACTTTAGATTTAACTCCTGCTCTTCGCGATTAACACATCATTGAATCTGGGCCGTGTATTTCTACTTATTAAGTTTAAATATTTTTAATCTGTGGCTAGGTTTTCACCGATTTTAAAACACAAAAAAGATAATCAAGATTTTCATAAAATCTACTCGCTCCATGCTGAAAAATGCCTAAATTTTAAAGTTAGAGAATATTAACTCGAGAGCATGGTGCCCTGTTATACTTCTTTGGTTCTGTTTATGAGTAAGTCGGAACATTAGGAAACAACTTTAGCGAGAGAAGACTGGCCCTTTAGCCATTAGAGCTAATCATAGGATGTGATACATGTGTTCAAGCATGGGTCTTGCACTCAGACCGCATTTTAGCCAGACTGGGAATAATGTTATTAATGTCGATAATTGTTTTGGGGCATACACATGGGTAAAATATTGATAAGAAAAGGTTGTTATTAGATTTATGAGAAAATCAAATTTGTAGCACAATATTTCTTTCTTGTTGAATCATTCTTTGCCTCACTGGTTCCAGCAGAACTATCTGATGAAAAATATGTATCTTCTTTTTCACTCTGCCGATTTTAGATTTAAAAATTTCTCACGTTATTGATTCTTTTATTGTAGAAGGATAAGGAGCGCATGATTAAAGTGATGCAGTTTATTCGAAGAAAAGCTCGTTAAAGGCCAGAGATTTTATAACTTTTCACATAACATGCTTAACTAATGAGCCGTTATAAATAATTGTATTTCAGAGCCGCAACACTTGTGCACCTTTAAGGATCTTTTCACACATAAGATTGAAAAAAAAAAAACTTACAACTTATCTCTCCATAGTCTTTGGCTAAATAAGTTTCACGAGTCTTAAATTGCTACCGTATCTTTGATGATGGATTGTTCAAATCCTCAGTTTAGATATCAATGAACTTGCATATTCTCTCAGAGAAACTACTTTATTGTTCAAGATATTCCTGATACCTATAACACTAATGTAGAACATATTAATACCATGCAACAAAAAAAAATTTAAAGAAAAAAGAAGTCACAATTATCTCGTATTACGCCTTACAAATACATAACTTCTTTATTTCCTAAGGATTAGTTAGAACAATAGAGCATGTCTATGGAGATACCCACCTGTTATAGAGAACTATGTCTGGGAGCCAGAGAAGTTCGCACGGTAGTCTAAGAATGTATAAGTTATTGTAGTCCTGAGGATCCCAAGTAAGTCTTTCATCTTCCCATTCCTGTGCACAGAGAAGCATGTAGTGTTTAGAAGATAATAAGTTATTGACTTAGTAACCCCGATTTTCTGCTGCAATTTTCGCAGTAACAACGCAGCCATGAAGCTTACATTTTCGCGGAAAATGTCTTCATTTTGTTTAAAAAAAACTTGAGAAATAACTATTTAATAATTATTATGATCTTGGATTTATTCTCTCATTCGACATACATATTAAATTTTAGAAACCATTTTCGATAGAGGCATATTTTAGATTCGGGTTTATTCGACAGACCATGAAATTGGCTTTGTTTGGAAAATTAATGAAAGGATGGGGATCTTTAAAAATAAACGTTCTAGAATCAAAGGTAAATCAAATCTATTATAAACCAGCTGGATCTCATAAACAAATAATTTATGACAGACAGAATAGGAAACAATCGGGTACCAATATTTTTAGACGCAAAGTGAGTCCAAGAGCCATTAGTTCTGTGATAAAGGTTTATCTAGATTCACATTGCGATATCACAAAGAGTTATTCTATTCAGTCAAAAATCATGAATCACTTAGATGGAGTGTTTAGCGCTATTTATTTTATAATTTTTCTTGATTTGAAAGTATACTCCTCTGAGCATTTATATTTTTTAAACATTCAGGTTTCTCAGAGCAGATGCTATTGTTTTCATAACTGAGAAATCCCATTCTCCCTTAACAAGCGAGTGAAGATAATTCAACTTGAATGTTGATTCATTATGTTATGTTTTTGGATTTGTGTTCAAAATATGACTTTGCAGAATAATAATTATGATTCTCACAGAACTTGGATATAAACGAACAAGACCGTTGGAAACTCAAAACGACCGTTTATTCCGATCTTCCAATGCTGAGTGACCACCCAACTCACTTTTAGTGGTGAAAAGTTCCTCACATACAGACTAGCCAGATTGGCATTTGGAAACAATACAACATGAAAAGGGTTGTCCCATTAAATGAATCGCTTGACTTAAAATAGAATTTTATAGATAATTAAGAGAGTATATGTATGTCAAGTCTTAATGAGGATATCAGTCCTTAAAGATTTAGTCTATTAAGTGGCTTTTTTGAACGTCCAGACGGCTTGGTTGGGACAGCTGGAAGACCTCTGTTGCTTCCACTTGCTGGATTCTCCGAGAAGTTCTCCAGTGTCTGCGTTGCCATCACATCTGCTGAATCGCAGCTGCAGCTGCTCGATGTCTCGCCTCCACATTGACCCTGATGGACGAACTTTGACGTATCAAACACCTTGGTGATAACTGCTGATACCCATTTTGGAGATTTCTCAGACTTGGTACTAAACACTTTAGCATAGCACAGAACTTGAAAGAATTCAGTGTTTGTTCTGAACTGTTCACCTTCTTTGATTCTTTATGAAGCATTATGTGTGGAACTGAAGGTTTGAGAACGTCGATCTTTGTTCGGATTTGACGACTATTGAGGAGTTCACTCGGAGATGGCCCAATCAACAAAGGACTTTGTCGATACTGTATCAGGAATTCCTAGAGTGCAGCTTTGGGTGGCAATGAAGACTTCTTCAAGGAGTTCTTGAAACTTTGTACCACCCTTTCTGCTGCTCCATTTGTAGCTGGGTGATATGGTGCTCCGGTAAGATGTATGTTGCCCCCCTCTCTCTACAAAAATATTGGAATTCGTCGGGCGTGAAAGACGTAGCGTTATCGCTGACAATTGTGTGGAGATACCCGAAATGAGCGAAATTTTGTTCTAGCAGCTCAATGGTTGAGTTTTTTTTAGGTTGACTGCGTAGGGTGTATGCAGGGATACTTAGAAAATGCGTCAATTCAAAACCATGAAGTTGATTGCGTAATCGATATGGATTCGACTCCATGGTTTCTCAGGGAACATCCATATATGCACAGGAACTTTTGATGGGTTTTTCTGATGTTCACAACATGAATCACACGTTTTGCAAAGATCATGACTGTCTTTGTCTATCCCTGGCCAGTAGAAAAAATTCGAACTTTTAAAGGGTTAGAAGGTGTTTAAGAAGGTTTGAAGTTTCATGGTCATGTGAATACTGATTGATTTATTGATGTATTCCTTTCATTTGTGTTTAGTAATGTCACATGTGGTATGGTCTCAGGTTGAGTATTCTTTTAAAGTTTCCCAAAAAGTGATATCTTTTTCTGAATAGGTCAAGTAGATATTAATAAAGCAAGTCAAGCGAGCGCATAAACTTTTCTTATAACTGTGCACATTTTCAAGTTATGTGAAGATTTTGTTTATCACAAAACGAGGATCGCGAAGATTTGCCTGAGCGGGTTGACATTAAACAACAGTACAAACTTAAGAATATTCATGCAGGTCTGAAAAAGCAGCCTTAAAAGTAGCCGATATTGAATAGCAAGGAGAGAAAGACAAAGGGAGGAAAAAAGACATATAGACTAACAGACAGATGGGCAACAGATAGACAGAGAAGCAGAGAGAGTGTGTGGTGTAAGTGAACACTTTTTAACAGAAAAAGAGAAAGACAGAAACGAAACACCCCCGGCCCACCTTTTCCCCCCTCTTTTCCTTCCATGTGAAGGAAAATAATATTGGATCAGGTTGTCATATGGACGTGCTATATGAAGAAAAACACACACATTAATTTAATCAAATAAAACAGGACACCTTACAAAGGATAGGGAAACAAAGTCTTTGATAGGCAAAGAAATAAACGGGCACTAGGACCATAATTTTCTGAGCTGAGATAAGAAGCCATTAAGCACGTGTAAGACGTGCCTGGTTCGCCCACTTTATATGAATAAGAAAGGAAGTTCATTACTATATCTGACCTCGCCACTAAACCTAATTTACCTTATTTGTGACTCTTGTAACTTTTAAGACATTTTCCGTTCCAAGAATACTCTTTGAATTATGACCATCAGGGTGAATGATATAGAGAATCCCAGTGTCATCATTAAGTTTTAAGATATATTAAAAAAAAAAACCTTAATCCTCTTTTATTTCTCTTATCTTGCCATGTTTATTCTCCAATGCGAGAAGGTAACATTTTTGCTTTTAAGTATCGATAAGCATACTAAGCTGCATTCCAAAATGGTGCAACGATATTACTATAAGAAGCAATAAGGCAAAGTTAATTATATGTATTGAATAATACAAAATCAAAGACAAAGTTGCATAAAGCGGTGAGAGAAATGAGAACATAAATGGGGGAGAAATAAAACGCGAAAAACGATTTACAGATAAAGGAGTTGTTCAGAATAGATTAATAGAAAGGGTGAAAGAACGAATGAAGGAGAGAAAGAGAAAGTGAGCGAGAGAGAGAGAGAGAGAGAGAGAGAGAGAGAGAGAGAGAGAGAGAGAGAGAGAGAGAGAGAGAGAGAGAGAGAGAGAAGGAAAGTGGTGAAGGAAAGGGATAGACAAAAAGATACGGGTATCAAACCTCTTCAGAGAGAACGAGGCACGTATCATGTTTTCCTTGCTTGAAACAAAATTCAATAATTACATCTAGAGTCGCTTTGAGTTGTGTGCTCAATTTGAGGAGACGCTCACAAGAAGGAGGAGATAGGGAATCTAACCTATTCTCAAGCCCTTGGCCACAATGCTTTGTCAGTAATTCTTTACAATTTGATTTACTCCTTGATCCTACCTCTGAGAATGAAGTCTCTACAACCTCAAGTGTTTAAATGTTAAAAATGCGGGTGTTTCATTTGAGATAATATTGACATGAGAGGCAATAATAATTAAGAGCATGTACTTGAGAATAGAATTAAGAAATGAATCTTCATATACACAAAGAGAAACGGTTAGAGATTTTCAACTAGAGATAATGATCATTGATCGACTTCATGAGACTTTGTGATTGAGATGGGCTGGGAGGCACTAGAGAGAATGTTTTTCATTCATTAGCTCGTGAGGCTCTATTTCCCGTCTTGCCTGTCAGATGGAAAGCTCAGATTTCGGAAATGTTGATGGGGCTTACTATCTTTACAAAGTCAGTGTATATTCCTTGAACCAATATTTGAGTGAGAAGTTTTTTACCCTTGGTAATGTAGGTTGAAAATATACAGCAAAATGGTTACTGCTGCCATGTGAAATGAAGAAGATGTGGAAAAGCAGGGAGTAGAGATAGGCAAATAAAATTAAAGTGGCTATTGTTTCTATTTTTCATTATTTTTTTTCTGCATATATCCACTTCTTTTTTTATAGGTAAGTATATGTTTGAATGCATGTCATTCGTGAATAATGAAGTCTTAAGAGAACTGATCTTTATATTTTTATAACCTTCATACCCAACACTCTACAGAATGGTAACCTCCGCGTTTCTGCAAAAAGCCACAGCTATAAACTATTGGTAGAAAATTTTCTTTCAAAAATTGCTCTACTGGTATGATGGTAGGAAATGATTTGGGCTAGTCATATCAGGGCTTTATTATGCTATTATATCATCAAATTTTTTAAATCAACCTTTATCGTTGATAGCACTGGTAACGATTCAGTATTCTGGTAGTTGTCATGACAGTTTTTCCCCATCTCTTTGACCGTCCACGTTTATTACGCTATTCTTCGAGAGAAAATAAAAATGATTGAAGGCTTGATGCGCGACAAATAAGAATTTTATTTCAGGATTTTATGATAACGTGTTGCCTATTAAATAATTTAGACTTGTTGTAAGTTTGGATTTAATTAATTAACATTTTGTAGACACTCCGAGAAAGAAATTGGTCGACGAAAATAACTTAAAGGACAGTGGGACACACCTGAATGAGGGGCAAGGGTGGGCCAAGGGAATCATTGCACGTTATATGGAAAGGAACAGCAATGGGAAAAACGATTACAGGAAAGGAATAGATAGCCTTCATGTGCCCAAGGCCTACATATTAAAATGTTTAAAAGAGTTGGAGAATGAAAAGGTGCATCGAATCGAAGATCGAAACTAGTTCTCTAGAATCAAGTAATCAACTTAAGACTCACTTGTTCCAGCCAGACGTTCATCGTAAGCACTTGGTTCACCTCATCCTGAAAATAGAGAGAATGTTATCTTCAAGAATACTCATTTAAGGTGGATTGGGAAAACGAATAAGTTAGAAATATTACAATATTTTACAAAACGAATTCGAAAGAGGCGAGTGGGAATTGTTATCTTCCTCTCTCACCTCTGCCTTCTGAAATAAATGTTAGATATTTAACAATTATGTGCTAAATTTTGAAGCAAAGTATATGTTTTTTTACTTACACAAGTTTTCATAGGGTTTTATGGATATTCTTTCATCTCAGAACTTAAAAACTATTTCAGCACATCTGCTCTCCAGAGTTTCATGATATATTTCTGGGATAGAACGTGTAAATATCTATTGATGATTGTCGTCCTTTTTCATGGAATGATTTGCCACATTCCTTTTTCAAGTTATAAAAGATAAACCGTTGCTCCACACTCCAACTCTCGTTTATATATTCATAGACGCAGAACTACTTGAAATTAAATATACACTGAGGTTGATAAAAGAAAACTAGTTGTAATAATATGAAGAGCGAATTCGACAACACCATTAATAAGGTATTCAAGCAGCTTATGATAACCGTGGTTGTAATACAAGACAATTATTAACACTGAAGCAAACTAGGGCTGGGTGAGCCGCTCACCGATCACAAAATCGAAGCTCACAAACCAAAATTATCACCGGCGTCATCACCACAGCTCAAACTGACATTGCAGGGTTTGCCTAGAGGGCCCACTCATTCCAAGATTGCGGAGATACCTAGACTCTCAAACGATCAGCCAAGTTTAAGTAATTTAAAGTCTCATATTGATAACTATTATTTCGAAACATAGAAAAAGCAGCGAATAAAAAAAATTCACCTCCATATATCAAAAGCAAAACTCTTCATACACTGAAACAGAACTTTCAAAAATATTAGAACCCTAAGGAAATGATGCTAAAATATTCTCAAAGATAGGTAAAGCGACCGAACGATACACATGGATAGCCCTGTTGAAGAGGCCTTCCGAAATATCCATGCAAATATCATGAAGACCAAGAAAAGATTACCTTCTAGCATTCAGCAAATATTTTAAAAATCACCTCACTGGTGATAATTATGAAGAGAAAGAACACCCCCCCCCCCCCTTTTTTTTTTCCACACACACACACACCTTTCCTTTCCCCCTGGTCATGCATAGTTTCTGGTCTTATCATTACCGTTTATCGGATATAATTGTATTCGATATAGTTACGGGTTTTTCAGAGAGGTGAAGTATTTGAATTTGGTATTTGAAGTATTTGGTGGTTTGTCTTAGGACCATTATTTTCTCATTGTCTCAATCACGACAGGCTAATCCATGAAATCACCACTAATGATAGTTTGAGCTTGTAAAACTTTTCAGTCAATCAGTCAAGCAAACAAGCCATAGTTTTACTCCCAATTGACTCTGCGACGAGACAGTAGATTAATTGCAAATCAAAGCACATAAAGAAAAAATGAAACCAGCATGGCAAATTTACCTCTTTGTTTGAAACCAATATATACAGACTATTAAAAGCATGCTCCCTTAAAAGGAGAAACAAAATGGTCCAAACGACAAAATGTTAGATGTAAATCATACTTCATCTTGGACAAACATTGCCTTTTTGGTTAAGAAACTGTCACTTTGATGAGCAAAAACAACTGAAATTACTTTGTACCACCTTTATTGAACAATCCTCTTATGGAACAGTAGAAAGCACTTAAATCTGCCTTCCAGAAAAGATTAACTGAAGGCCATCATACCATTCCAATTTCAGTAACAATGTCAAACTGTGGATCATGAGAAAACCTAAGCGGCTAATCACAGCATCTATTAGGTCGAAGTCCAATTATAAATTTAACAATTGTTACCTTGTTCCCTTGGACTATCACTATTTGAATCTCTGAAAAGACATTTGTCAGGACAGCGTTTTGTCGATAATGACGACCTCATTGAAAAAGTGACAAAATGACCTCACTCTCTAAACGAGATTTTTCTTTTTATGTGTGCCATTATATTCCTTTGTGCGTCAATTTCGGCAATAATCCAGTCTTCATGGTGATTATGTCGAAAAGTAGACTATTTGCTTGAGTGCAATTTCTCAAAATTTCATCAAAATCAATTAATCGCTATTCGTATTTGAACAATTGTACCCTTTTTCATCAGAAATTGTGGAAGTTGTCTAGACCAAATACATTCTGTGTATAGATGTTACAAAAAAAAAAAAAATAGAACTTAGGAGTCCTCTTTTTTCTTTTTCATCGGTGTTAACCGGACTCCACCTTTTGGTTAAAAAGTAACAACTCTCATATTTGATGATTAATGTGCGGATCATTTTATAATTTATTTTAGATTTCCCCTCTCATAGGCCCCAATATATAAATGGCCCAATTTCAGATGCAATCGTTAAAAACACTGGAGCACCCCAAGACTGTGTCTTCTCTACTGTGTTCGAATCAGTCAACATAAAATAAAAATTGCATAGCTATAGATAAAAATATTCACCTCACTTAATTTGCTGATAATGCAACACTACAAGGTCATTTAGACATTTTAGAAGGAAGCTACCGATTTGGGATTAACTATTATTAAGGGATTTTTTTTATTTTATTGTTTGTATTTGTTTATTTTTTTGTTTTGTTTTGTTTTTTATTTTTTTTTTGACTGGAGCAAAAAGAAAGTTACTTGGTACTTAATGAAATGTCTTTTTAAAAAAAAACCGTTTCTTTTGGTTATAGAATATATGAAGGAAACCTTAAGATGTTGCACATCGAAGAAAGTCGAGATTGTTGACTGTTACAAATAATTAGGGCTTAGAAAATATTCAAATTGAATTGCAACCTTCATATTAATGTTTTACTTGAGAAAATAAACCAAAGGCTGTAGTTTTAAGGAAATTGAAACTTTTGAATGAAAACAAACGAAATTATTGTGATTTTGTTAAAAAAAAAAGCCAACATTGAAAGCATTAATTCTATTACTTGTTGGAGAGATTCTTCTCTTTGCAAAGACAAGATTTGATAGCTTGCTCGACAGAGCAAGGAAAATTATTCAGCAACTTGAAAATCCTAAGTATGTCTGTGTATTGATTATGCTGTTGTAAACCACTCGAACCAACTTTCCCGAGATGGGACGGTAAAATTTTTAAGATTTACTTTATCTTATTTGAAAATAGTGGACAAATTTCATTCCCTCTCTGATCTACTGCGACTTTTACTCCCAGCAACTAATTCCTACCTGAGCATAAAATAATTGAAAATCAACGTACATTTTCTATTCACTTATAATAGTCTTTCTATCAAGGACGTAAAATTATATATTGTATAGAAACGGCTTACGATCTATGCACAATTAACCAAAATGAAACATCTGAATTTCTGACAGATAAATATTTATGTATCAAAATTGATGCAAATGTTGCCCTTCAATCCTATTTCTTGTCAAATATTTCACCAATGAAGGTTAGCCAACTACTAAATTGAATCTGTTTGATTTGTTAATCGGAATCGACATTGCAAACGCCTTGTATTGTTGACAAGATAAACACATAAGTTAGCAGTATAAATATTGGCCGACGATAAACATTAAATTGCCATTTTGTTGAGAGGCATCGGTCTTGCAACTTGGTAATTCACCGAGATATCAAGAATGGCAGTATTTTTAGAATGAATTATTTGATGTTTGTCGTCAACTACATATTTATCTGGCTTACCACCTTAAAGTCTCTAGTGCATAAATTGATGGTTAATAGTTAATTTGCAAAATAGAGTGCTATAAAATTTACATAGTTGATCCTAGCTATTTTGTCAATTCACTTACCACAGAGCAACTTTTAAATTCGGATTGAAATAAAACATGAAAAGATAACTTAAGCGGTTTTGTAAATATTTTTTATGATCCATCTAAATCGGCGGTTGGGTCTAGAAGTCATCATGGCAAAAGCACAATCTAGAAATCAGATCAGTAACAATAGTCACGTTTATTTCCCAAAACCCTCTTCCCCCAACCCCCCAACAAAAAACAAAAAAAAAAAAAAAAGAAAGAAAAAAGCGCGATGTCAGAGTGTTACGAACCTGTCAGTCAATCTTAGGGAGGATTTTTTTTTTTCGTGTTTCGCATGGCTCCTGGAACTTTAACGCTATTTATATAGGAGTTAACGGGAGGCACGGTGAAACTTGCAGGGGTCACGCAAAATGTTCCTATGAGCGAGCAATTTCGTATAACGTACAGGAAATGTTTGAAAAGAGTGAAATCACCAAAAACCCAGTTCAAGTGTTAGTGATAGATGCTCCTAGTAACTCACTCTAAAACTATATCAGTTAAAGTTGATAGAGCTTATTTTTCGAAAGCTTGCTACCAATACGCAGCCGAGTCAAGCGAAATTTGTCACTAACAACTCATTAGAAATGATGTTATGGTTTCCATATTATAAATAACCATAATATGTTGATAAATTTTTAACAGTACTGTTGATAGTTGGCAAAGCACATAAAAGACCTACGAGACTGAAGAACAATTATTTCAGTATGGACATGAAAGCCATTACTTCTCAGAGACTCTTTCAACACAGAAACTCAGCCACTGATAGAACGCTTTTGTTGACTCTTTGGAAATTCGATTTAATCTTCAGGTTAAAGATAACCATTTGTTTTGGCAAATGAGACAGTTTAGTTTTTAGCAATATTAAAATAACTTTTATTATGTTTGACTTCAGCATACTCAGCAAATTGCCACAATTTGACTGACAGGAAACTGAAGGTATTAATATATTTATAGTATTACTTTTTCTAGATTTCTTACTGCTTTATAGTAAGAACAGCAGCCCTTATAGGGCAACGGTCTGGGCCTTTCAATTTTTAGTTGTGATGTTCCCAACCATTTGCTGCTTCAAAAGTTTTTTGCAATAAACTCCTTTCAGCTTCTTGGCTTTTCTCCACTTTCCCTTTTTTGCGCCTGATGAAGCGAGCGTCTGAAGGTTGAGTTGAAGACTGGACGTATTATTACTTTCTAACAGTACTGTTTTCCATCAGGCTCCATATGCCGATCAGGAAAAGATTGTTTATTGCAGAGAAATGGTAGTCAGTCTGTTAGTGCGGTGAATAGGTACTAAACTCAATGATTTGTAAGCCTTCTCCGCTCATTTAACAGGTTGATTTTTTTTTCTTCTCTTTTTGCGTGTCTTCTTCAGCTGCCCTAATTGTCTTCGAGACTTTTGATGCTCATGTTCCTTTTTTATTCCTTATAAACGGCACAGATTTATTCACCATCACAATGGTCTAAACAGTTTTTTGATTATCTTCAATTGCAGGGCCTTTATTTTTCTCAAAACTGATGATATCGTCAGGATTATTTTCATCTCTCATGGTCAGTTACTCATTTTGCAAGATGCGTCGCACGATCGAAGTTGCCATGTTAATTTTGAAAATTCTCAGCCACATGCTTTTTAGAAATAATGATTGCATTACTATTAGAAATCGAGTTATGTAGACTTTAACACAAACTTTAGAGTGTCTGTTTTTGCTTTGGCAGTGACTACAGAGTTTTGATCGGGTCCGCAACTCAAAAATTGACTTGCTCTACCTGAATTCGAAGGTTATTATTTTAACTGACAAGTAGTATTCTTTAACTTCGATCAAGCATCAACCTCTATAAAGCATTTAATAACTGTAAAAACCTAACACACACGTTTAAATTTACTGGAATGAGGCGTTGAGGTGGGTGGGTGGTAATTTAATGGTTTTTTTTTTTTGGTTTTTTTTTTTTAATGGGCGATTTATGTTTTCATGCATTTATCCTCGTCTCGATTTTATCATTAGTCTTAAAAAATGGACTTTGACGCTTAATTTTCTCATACAACGGCATGACAATATAGTAAAAAAAAAACAAACAAAAAACCCCCAGCATATTCTCTTTAGCGTTGCAGAGTCTAAGCAAACTAACTTTTGCTAGGTCTGCTAGTTTCCTATATAAACGTCTTGTGCTTCAATAATCGAAGGCAGTTAAATGCATAATCTAAGTTCCTACGGATGTGTCCGCACTTTAAGCACTACACAGAATACTCACCCTCGCCAAAAAATTCCTATCATTTTATATTTGTGTTTAGAAGGGGTATACCAAGAACTAGAATAATTGAATACCTTCTGTTGTAAAATGATCATCCCGTGTGCTTTCCTTCTTGAGTTTCTAAGCTGTACAAGTTAACAAAAGAGCTTTGTGCATCATCCTTTGAAACAGCAATAACAGTACCGAACTCGATTCGTTTCTGTAATGTATGCTTGGCCCTAGGTACAAACATTAAATAATAAAAGAACAAAATCTTCCTCATGACACGCCTTAGAGAGTCAAACTGCTGATGTCGTTCTTCAAGTCATGATAAGTACTCAGTTGGAATCGTATTTGACCTCTGGCTTGAATTTACCTAATCTACTTAATATCTTAGATCAGTTACATGCCTACACTGAAAGGTCAATGATTTGGAAGTTAGTAGGAATTGGAATGAGACTTGTTTATAAATTTGTTTAAAACCGTCAAAAATGAATGGAGTTTAGCCGACTATCGAATAGCTGCAGTAAGCAAAAAATTATATGCAAGAAAAGACAAAGACAGATAAAGATGGTGCAGGAAAAATAACTAATAGAGGGTTAAGTAAAATAAACACGTTGATTCTGAGGGAATGGAAGAGGATTAGACGATAAAACTATGTGTTTGTAGGAAAGTTAAAAAAAAACTACAAAAGTGAAACGAAAAGGGCAATTGCTGAAATTCTATCCGCAGCTCGTCATTTAGTGAACAGTTGTATTTTGTTTGACTTTTTGTTCGGCTATTTCTCATTTTGCTATACTCTTATTACTTTTTAGTTTCTTCTATCCATTTTAAATGTATTAGCTCCCTCTTTTGCGTGACATACTTTTGTGTTTGTTTCGTTTTAGTAGAGCTTTTGTTTTCATCATTATTATAATCATTGGCACTGCATATGAAAAAGTAAAAAAATATTCTATGTAAAATTAGAAAAGTAAAAGTATCAGGGGCTCATTGTTAAGATTATAGTAACAGAGGAGTTTATAATGAATTTTTGTTCTTTAATAAGACTCGTAAAAACTGGGACTGCTGAACAGTGATAAAAGTGCTTTCTAATATAAAGTTACCACATTTCATGGTTATGCAAGCGAACAAGAGGGGGGAAAATGTTCTCATTCAGCCTGCCAACGAAAATACGAGAACGAGGTGGATACAGGAGGGATTATAAAGCTTGATCTCTCCACCACTCTTAATTTAATAACTTCCGCGAGGATGCAAGGTGCCCCCTATGTTGTAATCCAGGCCAGTTTGCGGTGTGGCTTTGTAGAGAGAAACGAGAAGAGAAAAGAATTTCCAGAGACAGATAGGGAAAGCAAAAACCGAAAGACAAATGGATATGGAGAGAGCTTAAAGCAGAAACAAATTCGGAGAGACAGTTAAAAAGAGACAGAATAAAGCAGTTTAAAAGAGAAAGTAATAGGCATAAAGGGTGAACCAACATAAAGGACACATTAGGATCATGACAAATAGATGGATAGATTTGTAAAGGATCTCTAAAAATGAAATAATAGGTTAAATCTCTTGTTTCCTACTTGTATTAGTTGCAGTAAAATGTTGCCAAAGAATGTGAATTAGCTGCAGAACATGTTTCATTTGTTTTTCCGAGGTCGATAGAGAGCGGGCAATAATTGTTCTTATTCGCGTGTGTTTCTGTCCAATAAAATTGCATCTAAGCTCAGTCAGCCTTATTTTAACGGAGAGAAGAGGATTAGACAAAGTAACAACTGGAAAAATGGGATTTCTTCAAAACTGAGCAAGCCTACTTAGCAAGAATCAGTCATTTGTTGAAAAAAAATTGAATCAATGCTCAATATCTTTAATTAAAATTATAAGATACATAATCCTCAGAATAGGACTCTGTGATGTACTTTAGGGACATAGAAATAAAACTACTAAACGTTATATGAGGTTCAAAATCATAAATGAACGGACAGGTCTGGAATTTTAATGCCATTTGAGGGAAATACAGAATGCTCACAAGCTGTTTCATGATTTTGTCTGTAATGTGATGCTAGAAAACATATTTGATTCGTGTAATAAGATTAGAACGTTTCTTGGTAAGAATTTCTTATCCTTTATATTTTGACAATTAAATTTGGGCATTGAAAGCTAAAGACAGAAACATTAGCTCTGTTGTCATAAGGTACTTCATAGATTGAATTTAAATTTATCGGCATGACTTTAATCCAAGCTTACACTATTATTTCATTTGCCCCTCTTCGCGGGTTGTTCTTAAAAAATGAGAAATAAATTTCCGGTCTGAAGCATTGTAAATTCGCTATCACTGTTTTAATAAATGGTATGGGAAGGAAAGTGAGCCTGATAATTTTATGACCACGGCCATACTTCACGAAACTAATATCTAGATCCGGTAAGGGGAGTGGGGACGGGACAAGACAGAATTACAAACGTTACAGAAGTCAAACTTTACTGGGCTTTGATTAGTCGGTATACCTAGGGCAGGACAGAAAACAAAGAGCGGGGCTTTCTAGAAGATTATTGGCACTAGAGATTTCCTGAGGAGTATGTACTATAACACAAAAGCAACGGATGTCCTATATTCATTCGTGTCGTTGAATGCCGTTGGTACATCTTTGGGAATATCGAAAGGATGTAAATTTCTCAAATAAGAAATTTAAATCTATTTATAGGATAAGGGGAACAGTATACTTAAAGGTCGCTGGCAACTTTCTCTGCTCTCATACGATAACCATCGCTCCTATCCTCAAAAGCCAATAACACCTTACCAAAGGATGAGACATTACTTAACAGAGTCGACAGAGGAATCAGAAGCCAGCAAGAATGCGACAAGCGTGCAAGGCCTCCATGTTTGAGATATGGGGGCAATGAACTATGTTAATCAACGTAAACGCTTGATGAAATCAAATGTGCTTCAGGGCTGTTTATGCCAAACGAAACTGCTAAATGCGACCTCATTCAAATTTTTTGCCACATTGTCATCATAACATGACCCGAGTGCTATTTTGGCCAGGAAAGTAGCCGCACACCACCATCCTATTTACGGAGAACTTTGGAATTTCCGAACAACAGCTCCACAATATTGTGAAGCGTATGATTGAAAGACAATAAGGAAGAATTACAATAGAATGCCTCTAAAAAATTACCCTTTGATCTTACACCCTTTCATCTTGACATCCTCTTGCTATCCATTTCTGTAACTCTTCCTTCTCCGTCGTGATAACTCTTACTCTTCTTCTTCTTCTTCTTCTTCTTATTATTATTATTATTATTATTATTATTATTATTATTATTATTATTATTATTATTATTATTATTATTATTATTATTATTATCATGTTCATCATCATCATCATCATCATCATCATTATTATTATTATTATTATTATTATTATTATTATTATTATTATTATTATTATTATTATTAACGGGACGCTCGTGTCAACTTGACGGGCCTGGGATGCTTGTATGAATTGAATAGGCTTAGAAATGGTCTTGATATCTATCCTTTTACTATACTATCCAGATGTAAGCCTCCACCGATCCATCTTTACCTAGAATCTAGATATATCGATAATTCTTATTCGAAACACAAAATTAATATGCAGAACTTAAATCCTTTTGGAATAAAGGAAATTGACCTATTCTATACTTTCCCACTTTGTTTTTAGATCCTGTTAAACCATTATTAGAAAGCAGTGAATTTTCGCATTAAATGCATAAAAATGCACTGACTTGCGGAAATTCTTAGCCGCGCAGTCCTTTAAACGTACTTGATATTGAATGTTTAAAAAAATCTGTGGATTGAACACAATTATTATTCTAAGCCCAAACGTAAAATCTAGATCTACCTAGATGTAACCTAGTTCTTAACCTATTGATCTGAGTCTAGCTGCTGTAAATATCTAGACACTAGATTTAGAACCTATGTCCAAGCACATTTTTTAGATTCTTTATTAGATCTCACCCTATAATATGTAGATCTAGATCTATTTTGGACGGTTTTACATCTGCCGCCGCCTACATTGTATGCATACTTTCAGTTTCACTCCTGCCATCTCTGCCCCGCTGTACTTACAGGAAGCAGTTCGCACATTCACCTTTTTCTTTTAAGAAAATAATAATCACATTTTTGCCTGCACAATTTTGTTAAAAAAAATAATAGTACCACTCCAATCTTTAGGGCAATTTACATATTAATGCCAATTTCATTTCCCTAAGTGATCTAGAAATGTTGTGTTAGATGGTCCTCATTTTTTGCCTAGCTCCATTATATGAAGATTATGACATAAGATAATTTAAATTTGTATACAGTTCTTTTAAGATATGTTTATTTCCCGAAAAAAAAAATCTCAAGTCGCCTTAACCTGTCGTGGTCTAGATACAACAGGGATTCCAAAATATGGATGTCATACGAAGAAGAAAGTGAAATATAATAATATCCAAGAGCCTTTCTAAAAAATGTAAAGCTTCATGGTTCTCCATTAGCATAGAACATTAAGACTGTAAATTGACTGTACCAAAATATGCAAAGAAATAGGTAATTGCTACAGATTTTATTTCCAAACATAATGGAGGTCTGAGAATACGCAGAGTAGGACCTAAATTTGTTTGAATTTAAAAAGGTAGAGTCTGATCGAAAATGATCACAAGCTAGGTTTGACAGGAACTAAGGCTGAAAATTTCTTCTTTCAACAACAGATTTAAGATATTTACTTAATACTTTAGCTATTTCTATTGTAAAAGATTATAATTAAACAGCAACACGATAGAGGGAAAAAACCTTTAATACAAAAGTCACGAAATCGTTGGAACTTATTACCTCTACTATAAGGTACATTTTTCCTCATACAAAATTATTGGTTCGAGCCTGTACTAGATCAGTTTACATGGGTCGATTCATGTAAAAAAAAAAAAAAAGAGCCAGGGTTTTTTTAGTGACCAGTTCTACTTTTTAAGCTGCACTGTGTTGACATTCTATCGAAAATCGATAACGCTGCGCAATTTGGAAATTGACCACTCAAAATAATAAATTGTTCTCTATCAAGTTTCAACTGGGCCAAGGCTGTAAACAATTATTGAATACTTGATTAGTTAGTTTATGTTTTACTAAAATGGAAGTGAAAAACTATTGGATGCTCAGGATTTCGAAAAGCGGAGTCACTAAAAACATCTGATTTGAGTCTGCAATGATGATTTTCCAAATAAATCTAAAGTATTTTTTTTTTTGCCAAACAGTTGAGACAGATTTGGGTTGAACTGGTAAATGAAACAATCAAACTTTATTTAGACAAAAGAAAGAATTACATTTTTGGGCAATGAACTTTTTTTTAAATCTTTAAGTCTTATTTTTTAACAAATTCTTATGTTAAGATTGCATTGCATCTATGCAGGAGTCACTTAAATTAATCTACCAAAACTAATCAGCGTCAAAAGAATAGGTATAATTTGATAAAGACCTTTCCTCTCTCTAGCTCTTTATATTTTTTTGCGTTTCGAGGCTTGAAACCTTAACCAGATTAAATAAAGCAATGCGTTATGAGGCTGTTGAGGAAAACAGCGATGCAAGTACGTGTTTAAGGCTTCGATTGTTTTTCATCTCGGTAATGATCTTAGAAGTTTCGGTTTACAGGGACTTTCTTCATCTCTCTAGTTGAATCAACTTGATTTTGATATAGCAAGCTTGAAGAATGTCTCGGAGACTGGACGAGACTGAAAACCTTTTTTCTTTCTTTTTTTTAATTATTATTATGAATTCAATAATCAAGATACCCTCTTATGGTTTTCAGTTGGATAAATGTATTAGGTAACATTTCTTTTCCCACAGAATGAAAAGGAGGAGAAAAAGAAAAAATGATAAGGAGAGAAGGGAAAAAATAAGGGTGGAAAAAGAGCGGTGTGGAGAAGAAGAAGAAGAAGAAGAAGAAGAAGAAGAAGAAGAAGAAGAAGAAGAAGAAGAAGAAGAAGAAGAAGAAGAAGAAGAAGAAGAAGAAGAAGAAGAAGAAGAAGAAGAAGAAGAAGAAAAAGAAAAGAAGAAGAAGAAGAAGAAGAAGAAGAAGAAGTAGAAGAAGAAGAAGAAGAAGAAGAAGAAGTAGAAGAAGAAGAAGAAGAAGAAGAAGTAGAAGAAGAAGAAGACGAAGAAGAAGAAGAAGAAGAAGAAGAAGAAGAAGAAGAAGAAGAAGAAGAAGAAGAAGAAGAAGAAGAAGAAGAAGAAGAAGAAGAAGAAGAAGAAGAAGAAGAAGAAGAAGAAGAAGAAGAAGAAGAAGAAGAAGAAGAAGAAGAAGAAGAAGAAGGAGGAGGAGGAGGAGGAGGAGGAGGAGGAGGAGGAGGAGAAGAAAAAGAAGAAGAAGAAAGAGGAAGAGGAAAAAGAGGAGAAGAAGAAACACAAAAAGATTAAATTGGAAATCATCAGTAACAGTAAACAAGGTTAAAAAAGTATGACCTATACTACTTATTCATAGAAGATAGATATATTTTTTTTACAAAATTTCAACTTCCTTGGTTGCATAGCTACCAAGAACATTTAAGATGAAAATTAGAGGTACTACAACAATACAGAGTAAAAGATAACCGTACAAGTTTAAAAGCACTGACGCTACTACCGATGCTTAACGAAGCGCAATTAAAGTCAGAATTTTTTTGTTCATAAATTAAAATATAGAAAAAAAGATATATACACAAAATAATGCTTTTATTGTTTACTGTATGTGTTTTTGCTGAAGAGAGTTAACTAATTATCGCAAATCTTCATGAAATTGCATTGCAGGTGCAGATGTTTGTGCTTTGGGTGAGCGATTCCGAAAAGACTGGTACATATTTGTTTTTTACCCTACCTTTCATGAAACGCTTATGCGGCACATCTAGTATTAGGCTAATTTAACTCCCTGAGCCAGTCGCGATGTGCACATAAAAGACAAATTGGGAGCATCACTATTACTTTAAATTTACTTTGATGAATCACACTTGAGAGATTCTGGTAACAAAACAAGTAAGGTTTCGTTCATCAACTTACCATGTCGGAGATCTGTGTCAAGGTTATCCCAAACTTGACTGTCACTGTATGAGATGCATTGTAGACAGGTCTAGATGCTGGGTTGTATTCAGACAAAATATTATCAATTAATCTTGTTTCGTCTGTGACATTGTATTCATAAGTATCTCCAAGTCTTTTCTGGCTGCTGGCTACAAGAAGCATAGATAAGCGTACACAAAGGAAAAGGAATATCATTTTTCCCTTGCAGTCTTTCCTATGTTCCAACTATGTTCTTTTCTCAGTTTCCTTCTAACCTACAAGGAAAATAGGGAGTTAGATAAGTCGCCGCAGTTCACAACATTCACCGCTTGCATCTGATTAAAACTGACATCGAAAGTTTTGGTAAGAAAAATAAGGCTTCTCGTTCTACTACTGAAATAGGGGATATTATGAGTGATATGTTTTTTTATATATTGCTTTTGATATGTATTATCGTTTTCAGAAATGAATCCAATTTTCTCTGTAATTGCCTATTTTTAACTGTTTTCTTGTACTATTATCCAGAAAGTACTAACTCTGTAGATTCGATCAATTGTAGAGATGAATCAATATTTCAAAACATATAAATGAAGGAAGAACACAGACTTATTTGTTTTAGGTCAATTAGAAATATTATGCGAAATGAAATTGAATTAACATTAGTATGCCAAAAGCTTAGTAATAGTATACTTGGCATATAATCTAAAAAAAATAATCAAATGCTTTGTAGTAAAAGCTAAAATTAATAACATCTTGTCTGAAGATTAAGGTATACAGACTTAAACTGCATGCTAAAGCACCAAAGATAGTTATAACCCTGATATGATTATCTCCACATATTTGAACACTAGATCTACATATATATTTAAACAGTTTGGCAAAATTCTAAAAATTCTAAACATCTCTCTCTCTCTCTCTCTCTCTCTCTCTCTCTCTCTCTCTCTCTCTCTCTCTCTCTCTCTCTCTCTCTCTCTCTCTCTCTCTCTCTCTTTCTCTTTCTCACTCTCTCTCACTCTCTATCTATCTATCTGTCTATCTATATATCTTTCTTTCTTTCTATTTATCTCGCTCTCCCTCCCCTATCTCTCTCTCTCTTTCTCTCTCTCTCTCTCTCTCTCTCTCTCTCTCTCTCTCTCTCTCTCTCTCTCTCTCTCTCTCTCTCTCTCTCTCTCTCTCTGTGTTTCGTTTTTGCTTTCTATTTCTTGATGTTGCAAATCTTTTTTTTTATTATTATTTTAAATATCGTTGCTTCTCTTTGATCTATCTGGGTTTTCTTCGTGGTTTAGATATTTCGAAAAAACATAATCAACAGTAACGAACAGATAATACAACCTATTTTTCTTCTTTTGCTTTCGTCACCTGAACAATATTTTATCATCGCCCGCCACCTTCTACCCTCACCCCGTGCAGAACTTACTCCTACTACTTATCAGAAAAATGCTAAATATATGTAGACGCGTCACTAGTTACGTTAAGGGAGGCAATAAAATAGCTGAACGCTATAGGGCAAGATCGTTATTTAAGAACAAAATGATAGAACAGCGTGAAAGATGAGAATGAGAACCAGTGTAAAATGAGATTGGCTGACGCTATGTTCTAGAGGATGTTTAACCTTGATTGCGTGACTGTCTTGTGATTTGCAAGTCTACAGTTTATAATGCAGGAAAGCGGAATTCAACAATTCATATGGGGTTTACGTTACATGAATCTTTAATCAGGTATAAAGATCCGTTCATTCAAAGAAACAACAAGCAAAGAAAAGCGTCGCATGCTTTCTGTAACCAACATTTTCGACTTTGCTACCGGAGAGCAGATGGGTCAAACGTTGATCAAGTCTGTTGGGCCTTTTTGCAGCTATCAAATAAAAAGACACGTTTACATTAAGGCAGTTTGTTATATTTCTATTGGAATAGTTATTATGAAATTGAACTAAACCCTTGCACCGATAAAACTTGAATAACGCTTTCTCGAACTTATTTACAAGATCGATGGAAAGCTGTGGTGATCCACAATGACTACAGGGTTGAATACTTATTAGATGCGTTTGAGGTCTCGTCTTTTCACCGTATAAAGGAATATTTTATTTACAGAAAGAATATGATATCAGCTTGATAAGGGAAGCCTATGATCATACATATTTTAACCTAGTTTTTTTTTTCTAAGCACCCTATGCAAAGTTATCGCCATTGAGTCGTTCTAACACTTAGTCTAGTTTCAAACATATCAAGTTTCTACTCGTACAAATTGTAAGAAATCCCGTTTTTGCCAAGGCTATATTACCAAGTAGCAGTCAGGGCCTCTGATTATCGTTTAGCGATGAAGGAGAGCTCTCGAAAACAGAACTAAAGGCGGGCATCTTCTCTCGGCGATAGGCAGATTACAATCGATGAGAACTGTTGTAAAGGCAGAACTGATGTCAACGGCATTGGCAAAATAAATGTTTCTTTAATCTTATTTTTTCTGGAACATTAAGTCTTCTTTTGAATTGATAGCTTTGAACGACAGTGCTCTAAAAATGATACAATCAGGATAGATGATGAGTCGCAGCGGTATTATTGCCATCACAGGTTTGTTCCAATATTGCGTGATTTTTAAGATTGATCCCAATACAAAAGAAGAAATTATTAAATTAAATTATCAATACAGCCTTGGGCTTAAAATTGTGAAACCCCTGAACCCTTCGCCCACAAAATATCTCGACTCTAAAGAAAAATAAGAGGTGAAAAGATATATGATTGTAAATCGAAATCATCAATTTTTTCTGTCAATCAAGATAAAATATTATGGGTATCAAACTGGCATTATCATTATTGCCTCAAGAGTTTTTGTGTCTTCGAATTTGAAAAATGATTCAAAGAAATGTGCTGGGCAGCGGTATGTCGTTAGCGATATTTGTCTGCAAATTATCTCTCGCGTTATTTCCCATGGGAGAAAAATAGGACAAATCAGGGGAGTTAAAGAGGCAAATTTGTTGTATTTTGTAGGAAAGGGGTGTACTTTTGTTGCATTTTTTTTATATTACAGAAACTGATATGCAGCTTAGACGAGATTGAACGTTTACTATATGGCGTAGCCTACAAAGCAACTTCTATTGTTATTTGCTTGCTAAAAAGCTACACATTTTATTCATCCTAAAAGTAAAATAAATGTGGGTTTTTTTTTTGGTAATGTTACTGCCTTTTAGGCGCTGGTTCGTATTTTCCAATCTATATGTGCATAATATCAATTTGCAATCAATAGAAGAGTACTCATTATTTTAGCCTGTATAGCATATATCATGAACTTTTTTTACATGAAAGAAATGGGTACAGAATTACAGAACTTTTCTTTTGCATACATTTGTAAGACAAACATCAGAGAAACAGACAATAGACAGCCGGGTTAAATGAAAGTGAGAGAGAGGTTATCGATGAAGTTTATGTGTGATGTCTTAAAGTATTTAAAAGGCAAGAGCACCATTATAAATTGAAAAAGGTATGGTTACATTCTGTGTTGTAGGGAAATCTGTTTGTGGAAAAATGTACACAGACATAGAAATTTCCTATAGGCGAACAAAGTCTACGTTTACGAAAACAGGAAGTAATACTTCGTTAAAAACTCAACGAGCGAAACCCATGAATCAGTGAATATCAACCTCAATATGATGCAACAGGTATCCATGGCGAAAGAAAGGAATAACCTAAAAGCAGCTTTTCGTATTTGCATTTCACAATCAAAATCAACAAAATACCTCGATTATTTTTCAAAGTAAAAGCATTAGGTCCCCATCCTTTGTAGTTGTGAGAATCAACATCGATTAGTTGAGCTGTTTTTTCTTATGAAGATATGTCTGTTTTGAGACAAAGTCCACAGTCTAAGTCTATATCTGGCTATAAGTTCAGAAAAACATTTAAGAAAGAGGAGCCGTACTCTGCTTTTTGGTGTCACCATTTCAGACCGAAAGTAAAAGTGTGGTCCATTGCATGTTTTGTTGTGGAACACTTTTTCTCTTTATATTCTTCAGGATTTTTTTTATGAGCGTCATTTCATTACTATCCATGGCTAATAATAATGATGTTGCCCCATAATCCACTCCTTGTGCTAACTTGCATGGATATACAACTTAGTAATAAGATGAGCAGGCTGCACGCGCCATGTTTAATTTTCTCTACAGTTTGTGAAGGTCATTTGGCCGTTCCCATCTTTTAATTTCAAGGGAAAGAAATTTTTCTGTTCCATTCTTTGCAAGCCTGCTGGTAAACTAACACTTTGTCTTGCTGGGAGAAAGAGCCGTGCCTAGCATCCAGGTAGAGTTCTTTGATGGAAATATTTCCTGAAAGCTGACATGGTTATCACTTCAAGGATCTTGACAGTGTTCTTTCCCCAACTTCAACGGTTCGAACCGGTTCCCAACTGGTTGATATGACCTTCACCTTCATAAACAACTCGCAAATCGTTTCCTTTGTTTTCTGTTAAATAGCTTTTGAGATTGATATTTAATGTAAATCGTATCAACCACGGCAACTTCGAGCAAACCTGTGCGATTAAAATTTAAAATTTATATTATTTCCATACATAATGCATGTAATATAATGATAAAATAATTATATTACATTTCTTTGAACATTTAATTTACACCTGTCAAACCACTATCGAGAGAATTTGAACACCCAACTTACAACTCGTTCGGGCATAAACCTACCCCAGAGTAAAAAAATTGCTCCGGGTTTCCTTGAAAAGATTTCGATCTGGACTCTATCAATTGCGCTGGAAATCGAGACTTATGTTGTACAAGTGCAGTTGAAAAATTATCCTGATCATGCTGAAATTTATTAAGAATTAAGACTTTAAAGTTAATTTAAAAGTACAAGAAAGGAAATTATGTTTGAAATTGAATAGCTGGGAATAACAGTCTTCAGTCTGTAGCTCGAGTTTTGTACCGTTAGTTTACTAGGCGCGAGATAAGCGGGCTAAGCGTGGGATCTTAAGAGGTTGCCTTGAACAAAAATTTGATTTGTAAGATTTTGTTGTTTATGACATTGTCATAGATAAAGTTAAGTCAAAACTTCTACTTCATTTTCGCTGACATGAAAATCAAGCTATATTTCTATTTTGTATTTTTTTTAACTAAACAATGCGTAGCCTAGAAGAGGATAATATTAATAGACAAGAGTTAAAAGCGCGACGCGATTTCACAGAGTTATGCTATCTAGTTAGACATCCCCGACCCGATCTAATAAAGAAATATTGTATTTGAAGAAGCTAGAATTCTAATCTTATTGTTGAGTAACGCCTCTATCTTTGTCCCCCCTCTTTGTGCAAATCAAATAAACTGTTTTTCTTACTCCAATGAATGCATTTCTTTACCCGTGAAGCAGAGGAAGCACTGTTCCGAACGTATAAGTTCCTCGGGGTGCTAAAAAATAGTAATATGTAATAGGCCTAGAGAGCAGCTTAAGTTTTCATGAAATGTCATTCTCTTTTGGCCAAAGATTGAAGATAATTCTTACTGAATCGTTTCTAGATCCATTTATTTCCCAAACAAAACCTCAATTCTTCTATTTTCCGAACGAATTATGTAGTCTAAATCGAATAGAAGTTCTTAAAATTTAAATGTGCGTCGAATAAGTGTGGGGAACAATTTAAACCGGAAAAAATAGTCTACAGCAAAAAATGGTATGTTCTATGGAATTATGCGCAACATAGATACAATTATCTACAAAATAATTCACGGTTATATATTTACTGAAAATGTGACAATATAAAACTCAATAGCACGTCTAAAACTAAAATAATAAATTAAACACATTTTGTTTCAGTCCGTATTATCCAACTATATTTTTCTTTATCGCCCTTGCCTTCATTTTATCAGACACTTTCACGTTTATTTCATCTTACATAAAATATAATGATGTAAATTATATAATCAAACTTATCTTCTCTTTTCACATTTCATTTTGTTAACTTATATTTATCTGCTATTTATTTATAATGTATCAATCTGTCTACGAAGCATTTTACTTTTAATTAGAAAAAGATACAAAAAGAAATGAGCAGTTACGTAGTGAGGAGTTCTGAAAATTTGAAGAGATATAATATTGCATTTACTGTTGGAAGATCAGAAAAGAAAGAGAAAAGTGATGTGAATCCTGAGGAAATCACGTAGTTCTATACATATTGACCTCACTTAATTACAGACACGTTGTGTATACCCGGAATCCCTGTAGATCTTTGACAGCCAATGATATCTGATGCTTTACCTAAAACGCACAGCCGTTAATGGGATACTTAACCTTGCTAAGTTTAGGGTTGGAAATCCTAAATTTACAACGACGGCGTAGGCCTTTTGGTGGGATAGCAAGCATTTGGTTTCCACTGATTTCGACAACCGAGTTGTCCGTGTGGGATCAATATCGCCCAGAGCAACCATCTTGCTCAGATGAGCTGGTCTCAGCTCAGATAGAGTTCAATTATTCGGGTCCCGCATTGGCCCATGTAAAAAGCTTTAGCCCAGCTCACGATTGCCTTTGCCCCTTCAAACAATTATTGGGAGAGGTTATTTGAATTAAGGCAGACGTGGCCTTTAAATACAGAGATGAAATTTATTTTTGTCTTGACTTCCTCAACGAAATTAAACGAACAATGTAAGCATTGTTTTTGAATGTTTGCTCAAAATTAAAATTTGAAACGGGAATCATAGTTATTTTATTGTCAAATCCCACATAAAGCTGATTTGTAAGCAAAGTCTAAATTTTTTTTAATGGTCATATAGAGTGATTTTTTTCGCTAAAGATCAACATTTTCTTTTTACAATGTTTCAGTTTTCCAACAGAGAAATAGTTTCATGTAAACTGCTATGAGCACACTATGCGAAATCATTGGAACATTGACTTTTTACAATTTTAGATTTTAGTATAAATTTTACTGGCGGTGAAAAAAATACAAATACTTAATGCCCGAATTCATTTGGTAAATTAATTAGAAAAATACCCTGAGTCTTCAACATACAATTGAGTATGCTGTTTTGTCGCCATGGTTTTTTTTTTTTAAAGGCAGGAGGAGGGAGGAGGGAGGTTACAAATTACTAGCAGATACAATCGAAAATAGGAAATAAAGACATGTATACCACTGAAATTGATATTATATTCATAAATCTTTTTACAAAGTTCTTGCAAACTTTTACTTAGCATTCTCTGTAGTTTTTCCAGCGGGTGAAATCTAATACGGCTTTAAGAGAGTAAATTATCTTTGAAGGATCTTAAATTTAAGATAACTTCGGCCGGGAACGAAACAGTTGTGAATAAGAAAGAAATTAAGGATGCGATGCGGGTCCAAAAAAAAACAAACAAACAAACCAAAAACACTGCAATTAAACAGAAATAAATTACAAAGAATTAGTCTTATTAATTAGGAGATTATATAGTCGTCACATGCAAATTAAAAACCTTGTTTACATGAAATTTGTGAGATCACCAAGTTGTTTATACTTTAGATTCATTTTCAGACTTTGGCTGATGGAGAATCACATATGCATGCATGCATGTAACGTAAAATTAACAAATGCATTGGATTTGTTGTAGATATTGTTCACGCCTTGCAACATTTAGTACATACCTCGGAGTTTTTCATACTGAACACTTTTTTTTTCTCTTGGACCTTCAACCGAAATTAAATGTTGCTTTGTCACGCGAAAAATTACACCATCTGCATCAGCCGCAGCTAAAAGGTGAAATGAGGTAGATCGATTGAAGACATGTTTGCTTAAATTTTGGGCTGTTTAGTTTGTGATGGGGCCGCTTACTCTCATTCAATTGAACATGAAGGTTTAAGTGCGTCAAAAGAGTCATTACATGTGCATTCCATGCATAACGGTTTTAGGCCTAATCCACGAGCCATTTCCCCATTTTTGTTTAAAGCTTGCTAAATATATACTTAACATTAAGTCAAGTTTTATCAATATTTTTTCGCATGAAAACATGCTATATTGAATGAAACAGGAGTAAGAAAGGAGGGAATATTGAGATTTAAATGATTTATAATTTGTACAGAAGCTCGAGTAAAAGAACGAGGCAAGAAAATCAGATTATTAAAATGTTTGAACAATGGTTGAACAAAAGCAAGGCAGAATTAAAGAAAGGAAATTAACTTTTGATAACGTAATTTTAAGACAATATCTGCAAATATATTCAAAAGATGTAGCAATTTTCCATTGATTTCTTAAAAAGATAGCTTTAATCCAACAATTGTAATGTGGGCATATACAATGATTAAGCAAATAATTCTTATTAGCGTCAAAATTTTTAGAATTATTTATGTCATGTGCGCGTGGTGCTTATATCAGATTTGGAGCCGCTGTAAATAATATCATCAATATATGAGATCCAAAATTATCAAGCAATAATTTGTTTTGTATCTTTGCAATTTACAAGCCTTCGGGAGAGTGCAAGGTAAATTTTGCCACTAGAGATTCGGCATTGTTTTGTAAATATGGAATTATAGACAATATTTAGCAGACTATCAATGCTCTTTGAAAAGCTTTCAGAGTGATTAGGGTATCTAGAGTGCGAAATCAAGCCTTACAATGTTGGCGCACACCTTACCAACCTACACAGTAATATCATTGTTACCAAAACACTGGACATGTTTTTTAATTCAACTCCAAATATTTGTCACTTTCAAATACAGGAAGGGATAGAATATTTTGTTAACTAAATTAATGTTGTAAAAAATGATTAGTATTGAAAATGGTTCATTCTATGTTTCTTTATTACGATGATTTAGATAGTAGTGCTCACCATAATCAGCGACGATGAAATTAAGGGCCAGCAATACTATTCCTAATTTGATTAGGGAAACTGCCATGTCAATTGGCTGTTTTTCTCTACTTCTATGTTTCGGAAAGCCACAAAATTTGAATTATTCTTATATATCTTGTAAAAAAATTAAAGAAAAGAAAATGCAGTTTTTAGAGTATATGACAATGGTAGAAGGCTATCCTGGCGTCATTAAATCAATCTACATCATTTATCTTTCTAATGGCTCTGAAAGTCGCTATTTATGCTATTTGCGTTTTTAGAGTACGGTATATGAAAGGCATAAAACTAAATTGAAGTGGTGCAAGCCAGTGCTTCTATATTTATCGAGATTTTATACATTATATTGGCTTCAAAAGTGTACTTCGACATTTCTGTTAAGAAACTTTCCCAGCTTAAATAATTCTAAGTATACATCCTTGAATCACACAAGGTATAAAAGCCAGAAACTCACTATTGTTTAAATTCATTTTGCTGCTTTATTTTCTTTCGTTTTTTATCTGTTTTTGTTCTTCTTTTGTTATTTTGTTGTTGTTTTTGTTGATTATATGGGTGTTATGTTTTATTCAGCTGTTACCATCTTAAACATAGACATGACATCAAGACAATCATGTGAAGCTAAAACACATTCATTTATAATCTTAGCATAGGGCACGTTGGCATGAGATTTGCGAGGAGCAGAGCTTCTTTAAACAATTGATAAAATAAAATAGAGCTAAACTAAAGCACGTAGTGAAAACGCAAATTTCACGCTTATATGTAGATTTGATCAGACGGCATGATTTCAATCTTTGCTTGAGAGGAGATACACATTGCTAAACAGACACAGTTCCTCGTAAGCTAACTCAAGAAATCTAATATTGACACAATAGAGAGACAATGAAGATTAAACATCACCCTTGTTGCGTCAGGATTGATAGTCCTAATCTGGAGGGATTTTTTTGTAAAAGACAGTATATCCATTTTTGGCGCGAAATAGGTTTTTCAATGCAAGCACATAGTTTAAAACATGGCGCATATTTCTATCTTGGTTTCATTGCAAGATTCAAAAATTGTGCGCGCAAAGAGGGTTTTAAAAAAACGTACATACACCTACGATGATTTTTTACGTCTTGTTTTCAGGTAAAGACAGTATATCCTCTGTCTTTGCACCTGCGGTCTTTTGCGTGAAAAATACACGTGGTTATTTTTTATAATTTTTTGCAAAAGACTGTATGTGCTGGATTTACGGTCTTCTCTTGAAAAATATTAGCTATTCTTTATTAAGAAGAATCTCGCCTTCCTCATTGAAATAAAGTGTACTCTCAACTCCTGCTACTGAGAAGCAGAGAAAGAAGAGGGAAGAGTTTCAAAGAATAAAGCCTTGATGTTTGGGCACATACAATTGGAGCACAAAATGTCACGACCTCTTTAAGGATGACGATATAATTGAGATAAACATGTATTTCTGAAGTTTGGATTACTCTGGAAGAAAATCGTTTGCTTTTAAAAGAGTAAACAGACACGATGTGGAGAGAAGAGGAGTAAATGGAGCTGTTAGCAGAAAGAATGCAAGTTTTAAATACACGTTCAAGTGCACAGATGGGTCTGTCAGAAGAGTTTACAAAACATTTTCTCTTGGGACACTGGGACTGTCACCTAAAAGCGATACATTCTCCGATATCCTACAGCACATTCTATCGAGTCTTCAAGACGATGGAGATATCGATTACCTCATTCAATTGGGAAATGAAGAGTGTGAGGTTGGGAAAGATATAAGCAACACCAGAATAGCTGCACCTGCATCTACGTATGCGACATTAGTGAGTTTGCTGTCCACAAAGCAAAGTATAAATCAGCAAAGGCAGTTTACAGAAAGGCCGCTGAGGAGAACCGCAAGCAACCCGGTGACCTCAATATTTCTGCCGATCTGCAGAAATTCATCATGTTACCTAGGATAGATGAGTTCAAGGCATGCTGATAAAATCCAATTTCAGCCTCGCAGATGACTATGGTGAAACACGAAGAGTCTAAGAGGAGTGGAGATTTTTTTTAAAAACGAGCTAATTTCAAAACGTGTTCCCATAAAGCCAGAAAGTACAAGATTTGACGGTGCATCTCTGAGAGATGAGGACTGTTAGATACATCTAGCTCCTAATGGCACTGTTTTACTTAAAGTGTAAGCTTGGAGAAAGCCTCCAAATATAAATTTCTAGGACAATTATAATCAGGTGTGTATGGAGCGTGAAAGTTGCTTTTTCTCTTCAAGACTATATAAAATTAAGGTGGTGTAAGGGTTAGGCTAACTTGGTGTTGAGCGATAGACGTGTGCGAGATGTTTCATTATAATTTGTTACTTTAATAATATCTGTAAACAAATAAAAAAAAAATAAACAAATGAATAAATAGACAAAAAAATCAAAACAACAACAAAAAAATCAAGAATATAAAAAAAACTTCCATCAAAAATAATTTAGGAAACATAAAAAGCTGCGATGAAAAGAGTTTCATTTTGGACACTGTCGTTGGTGTCCAGAAAACTCGACTGAACGATAAAACGGTAAATCCCTAGATTCATAACGTTTAGTCGAACGTAATTCACTTTTTTTTTCTATAAATGTGCTTCTATTCCTAAAAAGTCAGTATGTAGGATATACGGTCTTTTTCAACTATTTGAAAAGAGTTTAATAAATTGTCTTTTTTTCAAGAAGACAGTATGTGGTATGTACTGTCTTTTGTAAAAAAAAAGCATGCTTCACACCTAAAATTAAAAGAATGTTTTCGTTAATAAAACACATGATTGGTGACCATAGCTTGAAATATTGGCATTAATGTATCACAAATATTTCTATCAACATTCTATCTTGATTTGGGAATGATATCGAGAAAATATGTCTCTCTGAAGACAAAAACGTGTTTTTGCTTCTCCTGCACATTTTAGTGAAATGGATGTACGGTCTTTTAAAATAAAACTCCGGTAATGCAGAAACAAAAACATTTTCTGTAGACTGTAAACAAGAAAGGAGAAAATGTGAGAAAATAGAGGAAGGTTTTTTTTTTTTAAGTCCTCTTGTAAGATTTTTTTTTTTGTAAATTAATTTAGACTATATTGGTTAAAAGCCATAGCAAATGATCATTATTACTTTTATTTTGTATACCGTCAGGACTGTCGAAGCAATTCCAGGCTTTAACAAAATGAGGCGGCTAAACTTAATTTTTCCATGTGTATTGTCTACACTTAAGATATGCCATTATACAGGCGAATTTAGAATAAGATCTTTAAATCCTTTAAATGATCTCCAAGTCCTACGACTCACAAAAGTGCATTTTTTCAAAAGTGTCTCTTGTTTCTATACTTTAAATTGATAAATAACACTATTGGATTTTCTACTAACGACTCGACTAACGCTCGGATAAAATTTTTGATGTTTCCTGTAGTTTTCCTAGAATTCTAAAAATTTTATCACCCTTAGCTTTAGCAGCACACACGAGTAGGAAGAGAAAGTATTGAGTGTACTATTTCCAAGTTAAAGATATATCTATCAATCTATCTGATTATCCAGCTTTATCTTTTGTCTATTTTAATCTTTTATCCATATTTTATCACCTTATAATCAACAAATAATTGTTTGGCTTAATTTCTAAAATCACACGCTAAGTATCAATTTGAGGCACCGTACGTTACAGTTTGATCGTCACTATTGTAATAACTACTGTTAACACCATCAGTTAAAAAAACGCGAGTGATATCCCAATCTATTGTGAACACCGTCACTGAAGCACAGCGCAAAGAAGTCCATCGACGAGATACAAAACTATCTCGGTAAGAGTTGTGTCTGCAAACTGAGGATAACCTGCTTACCCCGATAGTGAGGCCCGACGCGAGATGGAGTTGGGCTGGGATTTCATGCAAGCTGAGACGGGGCGATATGGTACTGCGTACTGTTAAGCTTGCCTGTGGACAAAAGCACGAGAGGGAAAACCAACATAAATGATTGAGACCACTGTTGAACATGGGTCAAGCGAGAAAATAGTAATGAAAGATGTTTGGTCTCTTTGAGTCAACTATGTAGAAGGAAAGAGAAAATGTGAAAACTAAAGCCACATCATCTTCATCATTCCCTGGTTAAAGGTTTTCCACAAATAGATCACATGGACCTCAGCACGTATGAGATGAACAATCATGCATAATTCATGCTGGTGCAAAAGCTTAAGAATAGGACGCTTGGACTGTGGTTTCTACGGCAACACAAGCTAAAAGCCATTTGTGAAGATAGAAGGAAAACACACATAATAATGTTCTGCACACAATGTTTTTAAACATTTCAGATAAAAAGCAGATGACTCTAAAAAGGTAAAAAAACAAAAAAAAAAAAGGAAAAAAGGACCGCTTTTTTACACTCAGAAAGACAATTTAAGCAGCAAAATTTATTTGAACTTATTTTTCTCATGATCAGAATAAGAATATCCTAAAGAAGTGACCAAACTTGAAATGTATACCGACATTTGGTGTGACTATAGAAATTCCGTGAGCAAGCATTACATTTTTGTTTAGAATAACCCAAAGGATATTACTTTGATTTGCAACCTGGCTTTGATTTTTTAAACTATAAACCAATCTACTGTTTAATATGGTGTAATTGATATATCATTTTTAGAGATGCAACTGAAACAAAATCACAAGGTACAATTTGTTCAGATCTTACAACTATATGAAACAGATTATTTTTCCAAGTCATTTTTATGCGACAGCTTCGATTCGGCACATTTATTTGTAAATATGGTAATCATATAATTAAACCACGGTCTTTCGCTTTTTTTTTTCCACAACCAGCATAGATGTGCATTTTCGTTTGAAATTAAATGTTCTACAAGTAAAGAGTACACCATTCTCAGGTGTGGTGCAAGTCATCTCAGTAGAAACTAAAGCCCGGGTGACTAAGACCGGACTCTAGGGTGATACATCTCAATATGTAACACATTGCGCAAATTATCAATCCAGAGTGATACTTGAATTGACAAGTCTCAGACTTTTCCCTAATCTGAAACGGAAGACGGTGATTTTGATTGTTTTGGTTTTTATATATTTCAATCTAAAGAAAATATCAACTTGTGTTGTTCAACAACTGGTTTAAGTCACTCTGGTTTACAGTGTTAATTGGTCGAGGTCATCACTTTCCTTTTGCAAAGATCTGCCTTTTGTATAGGGGAGAATAACTCAAGAGTGGGTGTGTCTAGCCCCACTAATCCTTGCTATAAGATGCTCTTATTAATATCAGTTCGTCGAACTCATGCCGTTTGTTCGATAATAGAACGAATTATTAAGATTATCAAGTGAAAGGGTAAGAAAAGATATTCATGTTGCAGTCCAAATATGGATCTGGATCTGGGTGGTGTTTCCTCCTTATGCACTTCAACTCACCAAATTGATAATTAAAATTTCTATGTCTTTCTTTACTAGCCGGCCTCCTGATGCTAAGTTCGAGACTGATCTTTCAGGAGAGCCTGTCTTTGAATGAAGCCTACCAAGATCTGATTGGTAATTTTGGACGGTTGGTCACTTGGAAGTATGATCTCATGAGGAACGTTTTTGAACATGCTGCAAATTTGAGGCAAATGCCGCATTTTGATCAAGTTCTTTTAAACATTATTTCATAACTTTATTTTATGCGATCTATTTTCGACCAATGTTTACATTATTTGGAATACTAATACAACTTGAAGCAGCCTTTAACCGTTGATTACGGCATTATTTTAAATTTGAACTTGAAAATTTTCTTCAATTATTATTGATTTTCATCTTTTACTGTATTGTAATTGAAATTTAATCAGCATTCGATAACACCTGAAACTGTTCAATGCCGAGAAAGTGATCTGCACATTGGTGGTGTGTTTTGATACCTTTTTCATTTCGGCACATGCAAATAGATTATGAAAAGAAACATGGAAAAAATAACCAAATATGGCTTCATCGGGTTTGGTTGATTTACTTTGCTTTTTTTTTTAGGGTTGTTTCGGTGTTTTGTCTTTCTCAATTTAGTTTTTGCATTTTTTTTTTTTTTTTTTTTTTTGGATTGGGGGGGAGGCTTGTAAATTGCAGTGGTATAGTTTATTCTTACCCGTTTATGACTCGAAATGCGTCAATTTACAGGGCTAAAAGCTCGAGCGACCGTGAAGTTTTGCCGCAAGAAGGATAAAAAGGGTTATGTCTTGAGCGGTAGAGACAAGAGAGGTCCTGTGAACTAGAAGTTAAAGGTTAAAAAGAAATGATATAACCACAGCACCTTATGATTCTTCCAGATGTTTTCCTGTTCAATTCAGAACGGTACTTTTTTAAAATAATATATTGATGTGGTCACGGAGGGTCTTCGTACTTTCAAACGAAGGAAAAATGTGAAGAAAATGAGAAAAGAGCAGAAAAGGTGGGAGTAATCAAAAGTGATGGGAAGGAATTGAAGCGGGAAAAAATCGAAATGAATGGGGTAGGGAGGGTTGAGACGGGTTATTTGTCGCGGAATAAAGGCTAAGGCGATGCTTTGTGTCTTTGTGTATGTGTGTGTGTGTTTTTTTTTTTTTTTTTTTTTGTTGTTGTTGTTTTTTTTTGTTTTTTTTTTTGTTTTTTTGGAGGGGGGTGAGGGGAGGGAAGTAGAGAAAGAAAAGAGGAGGAACAAAATCACAAATAAATAGGCAGAGAGATCGGGAGGCAACTTATGGAAGGAAGAAACCGACAGCGAAGAAAACACAGAATGAAAGATAGAGGTAGAAAAATGAAGCGAAGCAATGTGTGTGTGTGTGTGTGTGAGAGAGAGAGAGGAGTACGAAACAAATAAGAAAATATTCAAAGAGAAAAGAACGAGAGAGAGAGAGAGAGAGAGAGAGAGAGAGAGAGAGAGAGAGAGAGAGAGAGAGAGAGAGAGAGAGAGAGAGAGAGAGATTCAGAGAGACACAGAGAGAGAGAGAGAGAGGAGAGACACAGAGAGAGAGAGGAGAGACAGAAAGACAGAGCGAGAAAGTGAGAGAGAGAGTTTTACGAAACAAATAAGAAAACATTCAAAGAGAAAAAAGCGACGGGAAACAAGTGAGTTTATGGAAAATTCTAAGACAAGAGGCTAAGAAAGAATGAGGCTTTTGAAAAAAGAGGTGAAAAACCATAAGGCACTGTTCATGATAGTGCATTGATATATATCAACAGAGGAAAAAAAAACAACTGGGAAAATTAATGAAGGGAGACGAAGACAGTTGAAGGTCGCTACCCATTATATTAATTGATGCATAGTGACCATGGTTACAGCAGGAAATCACGTAAACAGAAGACAAATCGGTATATGAAAATGTCGTACTTTGATAGTCTCAGTCTTTTTTGTAGAAATGTGCTGCGAGGGATTGATAAGATTGGCCTATCAACTGTCACATTTTCGTGGTCACAATCTCTTTAGCTTTAAAAAAAAAAAAAAAAAAAGACTTGCGTTGCCATGTGAGAGGAGAGAGAAACAACATATTAAACTGTATACATACAGGCTACAGTTATCTATATTTAAAATACTTAAAATATGGTATTGTGTAACAAAAATAAAACAAGTTGAAATGTACGCAGACGGTGTGTTATACTATAGACCATTCTTAAAAGGTTCATGTACAGATTATTGTTAAAACTTCTAATTTATTACATGAAGTTTTCTAGCTGTGTGCCCTGCTTCATCCTGGATAGGGCGCAAGTTTGGGTAAGGAACGTAGAAGGGTTATGAAAAAAACATTGCATGCAATCTTAACAAGCAGGAAATAGAATAGTTTGAAAAATAATAGGAACAATTGATAAAAGTACTCAACTGTGGGAGCTCTTCATACATGTAATTATAGACGATCTCACCTTAATTCCTGAACTTAAAATGTAAGTTTTCTCTTTTCCTAAAAGCTGATATGCTAGTAATGATCCTTTAGGGAAAAGAGAAAACTTACGTGTTTTTAAGTTCAGGAATTCAGCTCAGCTGGAAATTTGACCGATGATTCTTCAGCACTGTTAATCTCATTATATGTTGTTGGCTCTGGCAGTGTGCTTAAATGTGTAGTTTATTGTACTCTCTGTTTTATTCAAAGTCACCTAGTTTTGCAGCCCTCTGCATGAGCTACTCAGAATCCTCCAAGTTTTATCTGAAAGTCGAGAACAGATTATCGACAAGCGATGGTGTGCACTTAAGCAGCTTTAAAATTATATTACAACGCCTCTCAATTGCATGTTGGGAAACATTCTGTTGCTTAGCCTTCTAATGTGTGATAAGTGTGTAGTTTGTCACATTTTGGCATAAAGTAAGTTTCTTTCAGAACGCCTTGACAACTTGAGCTCGAGTGCCATAAGGAACAACGGACAGTAACTCACTGCTGATTGACTAAAATCTCCACATTGCTAACTTTGTAAACCGAGCATATTATGCAATGATCTTGTTAGAGCTCTCTTTTAAAAATTTTCGATGCAACATGAGGTTTCATAAATAACTAACAGTTTTGCCTCTTGGATGAGACGACATAGTTCTGTTCCTTTTTCGCTGAACATAAAAAGCATCTCGGGTCTTGCAATGTGTAAAATATAAACATCTTGAATGTGCTGTGAACAGTTCTCCGGCCTGGAAATAAGTTAATAAAGTAGCAGAAACTCCACTACTGACCTTGTAAATTGTAATAAGGTGTTGACTTTTAAAATTTGCAATTATTGTTTCAAGCAGCAAAATCTTTTCACGACCACCTCGAGCATCCGAAAATAAATACATCTACGTCGTATGCGCATTTGATTCTCAACCAAGTGTGCATTGTGCTGTTCTACAAGCATTTGCTGTTGTTTCAAAGCATGATTGGTTTCTCAAATCTATCCTGGTTCATTTCGTTTAAGTGACTATCATTTTGTTTTGGCATTCCGTTGTTCTTTAATACCTGACCTCCCATTTCATGAATCACGTCCTTTGTCCCGAAATGAATCGTTTAGAAACTTTTGTATCAAATTTCAATGGCAGTCGTCGCTTACACTTGTCTTTGTTCATCTCAAAAAGCCAAAAGTTAATAGGGAAAGCTTAGGTCATACAAACAGTGAACAGGGCGGTGGCTCACTGCAGCCTATTGAATTGCAGGCGATACATGGCGTCAACCTCTACAGCCCTGGTGCTTTATATGCTTACAAGGATCTACAGGATCTGAAAGTGTGCGCTTAAAAAAAAACAAAAACAATGTTTAATATGACGTTTCTCTTTTAGCAGACAGCAGTAGAGGTAGAAGATAGAAACACTGTTTTGAGTTAACAGTGTAAATTCTTCACACAGACGGTGCCTGAAAAATCCCAGCGTTTTTTTTGTTTTTTGTTTTTTAAAGTAAACTGCCTTGAGAACAAGATTTTATTTTATCATTCAGAAAAGTAAAATCTGGCTATAAAGTATAATTTCGCTGCAAAAATATCGAGCGTCAGTTATAGGCTTTACTAAATGAAGCGGCTGTTTAGGCCAAAGTTCTAAATGTATGAAGTTGAAGTGAGGAAAATTTGACATGATAGCCGATAGACTAATTTTGTTCTCTCTTCTTCTCATTCTGAGAGCACCCTTTTGCAAGACTTTTCAGGAAATTGGTTTGAGACCTCATAATCTTCTTATTCATTATGCATCCTGATTCAATTTTCAATCTAGATGTTAATTTAAGTCCTCCCTTTCGTCGAAATTTGCATGCTATCAGCACACGTCGAGCTTTCGACTCCACCACAAGAAATCAGCCACAACTTTAAGTGAATTCATATGGAAACTTAAAGAATCTAAAACCGAATACCACTTATCATGGGCTGTAATCGAAAGAGCGCAGCCATACTCGGCGGCGACAAAAAGATGCAACCTTTGCATAGCAGAAAAATACTTCATTCTACACACAAAACCAAGCCTCAACAAAAGAAGGGAAATATTTTCATCGTGCCCCCACCGGAAGAAACATTTACTACAAAACTATCAGTGGCCCGGAAACGAAAATAAACAACAACACAGGGTCGGAACGTCAAGCGCAAACGAACACGCCTCAGTCATACCCGAAGAGAGCGGAGGACAGGCGACAGCTTTGTCCTCCGCTTGAAACACAAGTGTAGTATGCATGGAAATTTAAGGTAAGATCTTCTATATTTATGTATTGCTCCAACAGTTGAGCACTCTCATCAATTATTCCACCTTATCTTCAAACTATATATATATATATATATATATATATATATATATATATATATATATATATATATATATATATATACTTTATTAAAGCTGTTGAATGCGTCTGGATGATACAAAATGTATAAATTTTTTATTAGTGTAAAGTTTGCTTTTTTTCTGAGTAGAAAACATCCAAACCTGTTCATTTGAAAGGGGAATCATGCTTGTAATTATTAATCCTGCCTGAATGACTTGCTAACTTAAAAGGGAAGATCTGAATCGTACTAAAGTGCCACCAGTTGATCTAAAAGCATCAACACCTGCTATTGGACGCTAAACATCTACGACCAACGAGAGATATATACAATGTACATATACACACACATGCCTCAGCAATCAATCAGGTGCCGCACTCTTTAGCGTAGGCGATCATGACCTTCCACGCATCTCTATGCCTCACACTTCACAGATATAGAGGAGGCAGGCCACTGAAATAATTGTATTTTTTCTAATATTCATCTTAAAGACCACAAATGAAACAATGCTGCTACAGGGGAAATATCTTTTATAAAGATGTGATTAGAGAAATGTCATTTCTCTTTGTCAGAAAAAAAAAGTAGGAGTAATCGGAAGAACATGGGATGATATTTAATTTGTTTTAAAAAAAATGGATTTGCTAAGTCTAATTTCAAACCATAAGTATACAGTATTGGGTTAATGTGATAACACTAAAATAGATTTGTAGCGCATTAGCAAGTTTTATTTCAATATTTTATTGAGGGTAAAAAAAAGTCATGTGGGAATTATCATTTAATGTGTTCTATTTCTTGTACATTCAGCTTTGCCTTAAACCTTGGAAGTTGTAATTACGTGTATTCTAGTGGTCAGTGGGTTCTTGAGATGCTGCCAATTTGTTGAACTCATTTGTTTAAGGGTTTTTATTCCCTTGTTTTATTTTTTTTTATTTTTTTTTTTTTAGTTGTTTTGCAATTTCTTAGATCTCATTCTAGGTATGATCTAAACTTCTGTTGAATTTCCCACTAAATTTAAGAGGAACTGAAGTTATAATTTTACTTTTTGTTCTGTGATGAGATAGGAACACTAAATCAAATTATAAATAACTAAAAATCTAAATTAACCTGGATGTTGATATAAACACTGCAGGTTCTGAGATAAGAAAATATCATGATCATTTTTGTGTGTGACTAATAGATGTGCTGTATTATTGCAAAGTGAAAAGCCCGATAGGAGTTTTTTTTTATCAATCTTACGTAGTTTTAAGGACACATGGTAGATTGTGAAATAAGAGCATTGAATGATGATAGTACTGTATATTAATAGATGATATAAAAGCAAAGAAACATACATGAATCAATTACAGCGACAGAACACAAAGAATAAAGCCACAATGCACGAAGAATCTGTTTTTCAAAAGTAAAACAAGTAAAACATTGACAAGTAAAAATATGACATTATTTTAATTTTTCCTTGGCATGGTGGATGGAATTTTTTATTTGCAATTTCTGTTTATAAATTACATGTATATAACACATTCATATGATAATGTTCAAAACAAATCATAAATTTGGTGACCAGTGACAGTTTCATTTGAACCTCTACAAGTGTGATACATACATGTATATTACATGTACAGTGGAAACCTCATAATTCGAATTGTATGGGAATGGATTAAATCTTCGAATAAAGAGTATTTGAATTACAAAAATGGGTATAACAGAGTCTAAGACTCATTGAGTGAGTGTGTACTGAGTCTGCAACGAGCAACCCTCCCCTTCCCCCGTCCTATGTCGCTATCCGTATCAGTACAGATTTGCTACTGGCACTTAATTGTTAATGCATTTGCTCCCTTCTTGATTTGTTGGCGCACTGATCAGCCTTTCTTGAGCAGTGATTAGCATTGCTTGCTGCTTGAGAGATGCATGTAGCACTTTTGTGATGCTTTATGAGGTGGTATCGACTTCGAAGTAAGAGAATCAAATCAGAAATACTTGGAAATACAAGTTCGATTCTAACATAGCCAAAGAGAAAAAAAAAACAACTATCATCTTGCAAAATTCGTTTTATGAGAAATTCGAATAATCAGACTTTTGTTTTTGAGGTTTCCACTGTATATTGATAAAAATGGTGACAATAAGTGAATGACAATATATCCATGATAAGAAACAAAAAGGGGGAGGGGGGGTGGGGAACTATCAAAGCCAGAGCTTTATCATTTGATTCAAAACGTTGCCTGCCTATCCCACTGCTAAAAATGAGAAAAGAGGTTGATGTTTAAAAAAAAAGCTCCACAAAGTATTACACCCAAATGCAAAGACTGTCTGCAGCTCTATTTCAGGTCATGACTGGGGCATCTGCCTCTGTCTCCATTCCAAAAAGGTATTTGAAAAAATGAAGCATCATTAGGGCATGTCCTGGCAAATATAACCAGGATGTGTAGATCACAAGAGCAAGGAAAAATACCAAAAGGATGTCTGACAGCATCTGTTAAGGTTTAAAATTTACATGTATGTGCTTAGAAAATTAAGAATAATAAAAAAAAATTATCTATGAGAAATAAAGACGATACAAGTGTCCTTTATGTTATTATTCTGTAACAAAAACTTAAAGTTCTATTTCCTCAAGCTTCAAGTTTTCTCTTCTTTGGAATCGTCCCTTCATTATCTATCTTCTACAGCGCTTGTTAAGTAAATCTTTTTGCTCATTAGGAGCTTTGAGCTCAGGCAGTAGAACAGCTGAGATATTTCATTGCACAAATTTAGATTCATTGAACATCCTTAATTTTTGGGGAGATTTTAAAAGCTAATCGAGACTCCTATTTTTACTTATGAGTCAGAAGGAGGACATAATTAAGGATTAATCCCTAAAAGTTCCATCTGCTGTATCTAAAAGTTTCTTTGTAGCCTAAGAAATGTTGACTGTCACAACTTCAATGCTGACTATCTTTATTGAATGTTTGGAAATTTTTATTATATTGTATGTTGCCAAGCTGTTATACTGGTGACCCACACAGTAATACATAGTATTGAAACAGTTGACTGATAGTATTATCTCTTGTAGCCTTGTCATCCTACTCAAGTGCAGTTGAATTTATATTAACAAATAGAATATAAGTTAAAAATTCTTTAAAAAAGGTCCATTTTAATCTGTTCATCAAAAGAGTTACGAACTATGAAATCAAATTTACAGACAATTAGCACTTGAATTTCAAAGGATACTGCACACCAATCGCTCCACTGGTTCCAAAAAGTAGACATTGGAAAGAATAGTGTAGGAAAAATACCAGTATTTTACTTTGTCAATAAAAGACTGAATTTCCATCATGCATAATCTTTTCACTGAAATAAAATAAAAAGCTAATATTGAATTGATAATTATTATATATTATAGATTTATATACAGTCGAGTCAGCTCATTTCAAAGTCATTTGGATAAAAAAAGGACTTCGAATTATCAGAATATGTAAAGAAAGAGAGTTTTAAAAAAAAATGTGGATAACAGATCTGGAATGTCGTACAAGTGTGCATGGGAGTGGACCTAACCCGTTTCTCTCTTGCCTGTAACGTAGGCACACACACACACACACCAGAATCACTTGCTGCGCAGTATAGCACATGTACTTTGATTTACAAGCCTGGAAAAGTGCTTTCACTGTGTGAGAATAAAAAAATCACGTCAAAATCGCTTCGAATTAAGCGGATCCTTAATTCAAAATTCGAACAAACCGATATTTTTAATAAAGCTTAAAAAGAGAAATTTAAACGACTTCGAAATATCCAAGAATTCGAACTCTGCGATTTGAATTATTTGGACTCAACTGTATATCTTTCAAACAAAAGACATGTAATTTTTATACACAAAAACATCAAATTTGAAATCAATACATGTAAATCTGTGTTGACTTTGTCCATAAAGGACTGAATTTCCATCATGCATAATCTTGTTACTACAATTAAAAAAAAAAACGATATTGCATTGAAAAGTATTATTAATGATTATAACTTTCAAGCAAAAAAATTTTATTACAAAAAAAAAAAAAAAAAAACAGCACCAAATTTGAAATTAAGCCAGAACAGCATGTGTAAAATTTCACCAATGTGTTTACTCCTATCCCACTAAACTGTCTTTACTATGCCTGTTATATTTCAGACAGTAGGCAACTGTCTAATACAAACAGCAAAAATCATAGACCCCATCCCTAATCCTTAATTCATTCCCAATTTCACTCCGTTTCCTGCATTAGAATGAAAATATTTTCTCTCCGCCAGTCAAAAATTTTAAAAGGAATTATTATAATTATAGGTTATAACATGCTACTTTTCTTTATAGAAATTATTTAAACTAAAAGCCCCAAAAAAAGGTAAAACTTTGAAAATCACTATGATATAAAAAAAAAATAAATCGAATTTGTCTGATTTGGAGCTATGTTAACTCCCCAGTAGGTATTTCTTTGACTGGCTTTTACTTAGTAAAATACACAATAAGCCATGGCAAAAGTGTACAAAATACATTGCAATCTGCTTTTATTCTAACATTAAAATTTATCAATATGGCCTTAAAAAATAAATTTTGGGGGTGAATTGCGGAGGTGAGAAAAGAATAAGCTCATTCAGTTATTTCTCTCAATCAACACAAAAATTCTTGATGATTTTTCAGCTTTCACAAAAAGTCAAAACAAATCATGATATAAAATTCGGTAATAGAGCAATCAATTTATCTTTTGTTTATCATTTATTAATAAGAAAAATACAAAGGTGTAGACTAAAGTTACTTTGTACTTAGAAGCCTATTCCTTCTCATGCATGCCCAAAACCTTAAGTTTTTAACTACAGTGCACACCTGACATATCGACATAAAGGGTTCCAAATGTCCTATGTCGATATAAGAGAAAGTCGATATAAAAGAAATCTATATTAGATCACATTTCTACACACTAAAAAGAGGTTTTGTAGTAAACTCCACAAAACAAGGATTTTTGTTCATGGGGGGCAAATACATCTGGTTCATATTAAGCTCAGTTACTTCCTTTGGTTTGAAAAAATCTGCAAAACTCTCCCATCCAATAATTACAAAAATTTTTGCTCACCAATTATTTATAGGCCCTTAAAAGGGCCGTTTGGTGTGATGCTTAATTTTTAACCCCTTGTCAATCGCACCGTTTTCTAAACCCTTTGAAAGAAGTCAAAAAGCGACTTTTGTTTCAAGTTTGAAGAGCTTATTTCTTCCACCTTATCCTCAACTGTGCTCAAATGACTAAAGAGACAGTCTCCCTTTTCTTGTTGGGCTACAAATCGCCTAAGAGTTGCTATTGCAGCCCTTGCCTCTCATGCTGTAACCCTCCTCTCAGCCTCATCCTGGGACTCCATTTCTTCATCTGACTCGGACTCAGGGCAGTTCTGAGACTGGACAATTTGAACCAACTCAGACACTGACACCTCTGCAGTTGTTTCCACATTAACATCTATAGAGACAAAATCTTGGGCTGTTCTCTGCAGAAATGTGACACCTGCCAGTGATTCCATGGCATTCTCCAACTCATCTGTCTCAGTTACAAGTGGAGGGTCTTCTGTTGCTGTAACATTAACTTCCTTGCAGAACCCAGCATGACAAAAACAGTTCTTTATCGTTTTCTCTGTGACCTTGTCCCAGGCTGACCTTAGGTCGCACAGTGCGTCAAGTACTGATATTCTGAATGCTCAGAAGTAGTAGGCTCCGCAGAGACTGTTGTCATCTTGTCCTTAATGTGGTCGAGGTATTTTCTCACAACTCGAGCCCGGTAGTGATGCTTGAGGGAATTAATTATTCCCTGATCACATGGCTGCAGATGACTTGTCGTATTGGGTGGCAGGAAAACAAGTTTGATGCTCCTTAGGCCATCAATATGTGGGTGTGCTGGGCAGTTGTCAACCACCATGGCAACAGATCTGCCTTGAAGGACGAATTTCCTGAGCCAGTTCTCAAAAATAGAGCTAGTCACCCATGCCTTTTTATTAGCTGTGTAGTCCACAGGCAGATTTTTCACATTCTTCATACATCAGATATACCGATAACAACAAGCGGCAGTTTCTCTTTGCCAGACATCTTGGCGGCAACCAAAGCTGTCATCCTCTCCTTAGCTTTCTTTCCCCCTGTACACCTTTCACCCTTCAAGGCAAGCGACTTGTCAGGCAAACATTTATAGAAAATGCCTGTTTCATCTGCATTGAAGATGTCGTCCTCTCCATACTCATTTAAGAGAGAAGGCAAATCGTGCTGTTTCCATGCATTTGTGACTGTGTGGTCTACTGCAGCCGCCTCTCCACTGATAGTCTTGAGAGCAATGCCATGATGACGCTTGAAACGCTCTATCCACCCTACACTGGCAGTGAAGTCTGTTAAACCTAACTCTGAAGCAATAAGCTCAGCCTGACTGGTGAGCACAGGATTAGAGATAGGAGCACTCATTGCTCTGGCTTGCTTGAACCACGGGAACAAGGCTTGATCTATGTCCAATTTCTCTGTTGTTCTCTGTCTCTTCTGTCAGGTTGAAATTCAGCTGTCAGACTAGGTCTCTCTAACTTGGCTCTATTTTTCACAATGGTGGATAGGGTATTGTGAGGAATACCGTATTTTCCCGCTATTTCTTTCTTTGTTCCTTGTTTCTTGTCCACATCAGCAAGCAGTTGAAGTTTAGTCTGGATGCTGATATTTTTACGAGTTTTCTTCTGTTCAGACATTCTTGGGCAAGACAGTACCGACAGGTTAGCTAGATGCGAAGATTTGGTGTAAGAACACTAGGCAGGGATTGCGAATGATGCGAGAGGTAGAGCTAGCAACAGTCGAATGATGAATGGTAGACTAGTAGACACTGCAAGTGCTACTCCCTTCCCCGCTCTCCCTCAGTCAATGACCTATGATGAGCTCGGCTCGTGACTGCACAGCACTAACGCCACCCTCCCCTTGCATCATGCCCAACTGGCAGTGTTGACACCTGAAGAGCATTTTACACTTACAGCTGAGCGCGCTCTCTCTACCCCGGCGCCCCCCCACGATCCCTTCTCCCCTTTTCTCTCAGGCCACAAAGCGTGCCAAACAAAGGCGCAGCCTCCTTGAGTCATGCTACAGGATAGGCTAGTATCTGTGCATGAAGGAGAGATGCGAGGAGCTAAATCTCTCTTTGGTTTGCCTAGTTATTTCGGCGACTAAGATGTCGATATAAGGGAAAAGGAGAGACAGATCTGTCGATATAGGGACAGCAATTTACTACGAATAAAGAGGAAGAAAAAGCGTACTTAGTTATCTATGTCGAGAAAAGAGAAAAGTCGAAAGATGCGATGTTGATATATGTGGTGTGCACTGTATCTAGGACTGGAAATTCTAGAACTAGAAGCACTCAAAGACTATGGAATTGATAAGATCGCAACATTATTCAACAAAATCTATGACACAGGTCAGATTCCAACAATCTCTCCAAATCTATATTCATAGCACTTCCATAGAATTCAGGGGCAGTAGAATGTGAATCACATAGATTGATCAGTCTTATGAGTCACAAGCATGATTGCCCATTCAAATGAACATGTGAGGACATGCAAACTTCACAAAAATGTTGGGGTCAGCAATGGGCAGGATTGACGTTACATCTCTAGGCAAGGGCTTGCTTTCAGATTGCTTCTCAAGTCAATCTAGCTTAATCTGTTGAAATGTGCTATTCTACCTCAACTTTACTCCAGGGCCTGATTTCTCCTCTGGAGAATAGATACTTGATCCTTTGACTGATTTCCACTTTATTAGTATTATACCTGGGCCACAATACATTCATAACAATATAGACCTGTGCTTTCCTCGTAATCTCCACCCACAGAAAACTTAAAAAGGCTTTCTTCTAGTTAAGCTCTAAATAGATGAAACGCGCTTGATATGGACGGATGTACCAAGCTCATTCCATACAGGAAATAAGCAAATTATGCTTTAATGGTGCGAATTTTATTTAATCCAAGTTTTGCCCTACTTTCATTTTTAGTGATTTTTTTTTCCCCGACAAGAGTTTAGATCAAAATCTAGATCTACATCTAAATCTCTATGTCATGAAAGCGTTATAAATAAAATAGAAAAAAAATAGAATTCAAGTTAGTTCATAAACTGAGCATTTTTTTAAAATCCAATCTAAAAATAATTTCTAGGCCTGGATTTAGATTTGATCTAGATTTTAGATCTTGTCTAGATTTTCCTAAGCATCAATTGACAGATATTTATATAAAAGCTGACTTGAGAGGTTTTGAACTTTGTTATTACCCAACCCACATTTTTTTAAACTTTGCAGGCGTCTACAGCATTCATGTGGCTAGGTTCTAAATCATAAAAAACAAACGCAATTACTGCTTTCCTTGATTTCTTTAAAATGCTCTGTTCCATTAACATAGGGAACTTAAGATTATAACCAATTTTGCGCACTATTCTTTCATTCTCTAACAATGGAAGTTTATTATCAAACGACTAATTTGAGGTGTAGGTCTAGGTTTAAATTCTGTCAACGCAGTTTTATGCATTTCATGCAAAAATTCAGAGCTTTCTAATAAGCATTTAAAAGGATCTAAAAAACATATTGGGAAAGAAGAGAATATTATGTCAATTTTCTTTATTCCAAAAGTAATTAAGTTCTTAAACTCTAAATTTTGTATTTAGAAATTAGAATTATCGAGGCATCTAGATTCTAGAAGGTCTAACAGGAAATAGGCACACATCTTTATAATTATGGGGCAAAAAAGAATTTAAAAAATTATCAATTCAACACTTGTAAGCTTCGTACTTTTGGATCCTTTATAACTACCAAGTTATCCTCCGTGTGTGGTGCTTTTGCTTTCTGTTTGGATCTAGATTCTAAATAAAGATGGATAGAGACGTATATCTGGATCATATTAGTAAAAGGAGAGATATCAAGACCATTTACAAACCTCTTTAAATACACACACGCAATCCCAGCCTTGGCAAATTGAAACCAGGTCCCGTTTGAAGAAGGAGGTTTTCAGCTTGTATTAAATTAGATCTAAATAATAACACTGCACTGCTTACCCGTAGTCTCGATCCTTTTTTTTTTGTATCACAGAAGGAAAATAAGCATAGATTAGATTTCTACTAGTTATAGTCTATTTAGGATTTGTTGAGTTATTTCTCTTCTTTTTCCCCCTCTTGTTCCATAGATCTATGTGATAAGTTTCTGTGTGTAGTCCATTAGCCTGGTCGCATAGAGTCCGTGACTCATTGGTGAACAGCTCGCCTCTAGTTCAAACAGTAAAAAAAAGGGGAAAGCGATTTCACATGAGGAGTTTTACCCTGCACCAGGACACGGTTTCTTGTTGAAACGGTATCCGGGCTTCCTGTCTGCTATATACGTCATCATTTTGGTCCCAAAGATTTGCTGTGAAACTCTCTTTTTCGAAAGCTATTGCTTGGAAACTAATTTGAGCTTTTCATATCTAGTTCTTTAGACTAAGCCTTGGCGAACTCCATGCTATTGTTATCGACAGTAGACATTGCGAAGGAAATGTAGCAACACGACATAACTCAAAATTAAAAGGAGAAAAAGTTTGCTCCATTACCTGTTTGTAAAGTTAGAGAGAGAGGCAGAGAGAGAGATAGAGAGAGAGGCAGACAGATAGACAGACAGACAGACAGAGACAGAGAGAGCTATGATTGTGCGGTTTATATTTTGTTCATAAAATTATGAGAACTAAATAGGTCACAAGATTTAACCCAATAAACCTGTACCAATAATGAAGCAACATTTGACCATATCCCTCATAAATTTTAGCGAGATTAGCTTCCTTGAACTCCGACAAACACAGCTTAGGCCTAAGCTTGAAAGTTAATTTTTAATGCAGAAACTACTGACCGGAAAATAATAAATTTTATATCTTGATATTGTGCAATATATGTAGGTTAAATCTAATCATTATAAAGGAATGAACAGTTAAAATGTTATTTAAAAAGAAATCAGTGTTGTACCAGAAACGCGTTTAAGGCACTCATTGATAACATTGGAATTGAGGTGCAATCGCATGCTGATTAACTGTTGTCGCCAAACTAACTAACTAACCAACTTTCTCTCTCTCTCTCTCTCTCTCTCTCCTCTTTCCCTCTATCTCTCTCCCTTTCTCTCCTTTCTCCCTTTCTCTCTCTATCTCTCTCCTCTCTCTTTTTCTTCCAATCCCTTTTTCTATCTTTTATTCTCTCCCCTCTTTCTCCCTCTCTCTCTCTTCTATGTCTCCTCTCTCTCTCTCTCTCTTTCTCCCAATCTCTCATTTTTTATCTCATTTTTCTCTCTCACTCTCTCCTCTCTTTCTCTCCCTCTACCCTTCTCTCTGTTTTATCCCCTTCATTCTCTCTCTCTCTCTCTCTCTCTCTCTCTCTCTCTCTCTCTCTCTCTTTCTCGCCTTTCTCTTTTTTTCTCCCTCTCTATCTTCCTCTTTCTCGCCTTTCTCTTTTTTTCTCCCTCTCTATCTTCCTCTTTCTCGCCTTTCTCTTTTTTTTTCTCCCTCTCTGTCTTCCTCTATCTCCTCTCTCTCTCCTCTTTGTCCCTTTCTCCTTTTCTTTTTCTCTCCTCTCTCTATCTCTGTCTGTCTCTTTCTTTCTTTCTCTCTCTCTCTCTCTGTCTGTCTGTCTGTCTGTCTGTCTGTCTGTCTCTCTTTATTTTCATCTCCCAACGTCACTCTGTTACTTTGCAGTCAGGTAATGTTTTAACCTCTTTTTCTTCTAAATTTTGATTTATCTCCTCTTGATAGACTCTCATTGACAATCTCTTATGTTGTGACAAAAATATAGAGGTTACCAAGGCTTTGACTCAACGAACTAAAGAGCACCAGCGTTAGAAAAGAAGAAGTCTTTGAAGCCAACATGAAGAAGTAATCATCATAGAAAGTTCTGCTTCAAAAAGAAACCGTACAAGATACCGGGTACAACTCTTCTTTTTTCTTAAAATATCTTTGACGTCATGCAGCTTTTCCGGTTTATAAGTTTTTACAGTTCCGGTTTATAGATTTTCGGGCTACATGCTTTGCCGCATACTGTCAATTGCGTTTCACTCAAGGCTGATAATTAAAGTCAGCTAAAGACGTGTTGTTCACGTAGCATCGTTTCGAAGTACACCTTCCGATATTTTGGGAAAAAAATCGAATCAGAACAGGTAAAAATTTTCTTTTGCCTCCATTTTTTAAAAATGTTTTGACATACCGATACTGGTAGTAGATCTGGATCAAGATTCCAGTAGATTCTAGACTCTACAAATTAGAAAGCTCTAGCCCTACGTGAACAATAATCTAAATCTATGTAATCTAGATCTAGTTCTTTTCTATTCTAGATTTAGGATTTCAGTGTGTTTGCTTTCTTATTTAGGGGCGAATGTAAAAAAAAAAAAGAATTAAGAAAGCTAGAATCTAGATTCTAGATCTAATGACTTTTTGGTAATTTTTTACTTCTACACCCACTCTACGCAGAGTGCTGTTTCTTGTCTTTCCGGTCGACCTTGACCTTGACCCTGATCGTACGTACTACTTTTCGCAATTTTATGGAATGTTAAAAAAATGAATATTGGAAAAAATGGGGGGGGGGGGGGCACCCCCCCCACCCCCCCTTAAATAATTTTTAAAAATCCGGAATTCCCCCCCTCAACCCCCCCTGGTACGATCAAATCAAGGTGTAGATGACTCGGAAAGACAAGAAACAGCACATATTACGAAAAAAAAAAATTACTATAACTACAGCTCTTACCTTTACTCCGTCTCAGCTACTTCGAACACTTCTGAATCACTATCTTCCTCTACCTCACTGCGCTCTACCTCTCTGTGTTTTTTTAGTCCTGCGGACTCTGGTCCCACAAATGACTAAGAAAATGGTTAATATAAAGTAAAACTTTCCACGGGGCAATATAGGTATAACCACAACGCCGTCGCTTACTAGATTTAGGAATAACACTAGACTTCCTACAGCGCCAAACACGCTGATCCTCACGGTAACTACACTGAGAAGAACAATCTGGACAAATAACTTCTGATGGTAAAACACTATGATCTCTTAAATATGTTAAAGCTCTAGCTTCGTTATTGTAAAATTCAGCAATAGCTTGAAAATAATCTAAAGAACACTTATCACAAGGAGCCATGAAGTAAGTCACAATCAATGAAGTAAGTTACAATCACGATCAATACACATTAGCTGTTGAGCCTCTGAGTAAAGACAATGAAATGACAGAATCAAGAGACGCGATCGATAACAGACGCGCCCTTAATTGCGCATGCCAATTAACGGTTGCGCATGCGCAAAGAGTAACTAAAAAGAAAGTAATACGCATGCGCGAAAGACGGAAGTAATTAATATGCAAAAAGGCACCTACCTCGAGCAAATCAGTACGGCAAAGTAGGTTAATAAAGAAGAAATAATCCATATTAAAAAGTGAAATATTTCAAAAACTATTTATTTGCGGCGAAAAAAACCTTCAGATGCATCTTCAGCACATCAAAATCTATCAGAAAAACATCATTTTGAATGCCGATGCGTTTGGGGTGTACAGGTAAAAAAAATACCCAAAAAACATGTTATAGAATGAACACAATTCTTTGCTTTGAAAGTGCCCAGGACAGGAATTAAGTTTTGGACAGCGACAAGAACCCCCATTTTGCTAAGACAGGATTATATTTATGGCTGTGTTTATTTGGACACAGGTCCTGATAATGCCAGGTGCATATTCGGACATAGGATTTTTTTTAGATCGGGAAACCCGGTCCCTTCAATCAACTATACCTATTTGGACATTGCGAATCGTGTCGCTTAAACCATAGGTCCTACAGAGGCAGGAGCTAAAAATTGTGTCTCCTTAACTGTAGATGCCTGTTTGGACTTGGAGGTAAAATTTGCCTTAATTGTGTCCCTGTATGTTTTGATCACAGGTGCTTACTAGGTCATGGAATAGCTTTTATCTTTAATAATAATAAAAAAGAGTAAATAATGTATGGAACCATTGGTTTGAAATGATGGAGAAGAGTATGTGTGCATTATTCTACATAATGCATGTGCGGCCTGAATGCTGTCAAGTGTCAAGGGTTTAGGGTTGGAAAGTGCATATTACATGTAATTTTTTTTTTTTTAATTGTGATGTTTATTAGAAAGTACTCATAAAAATTAATGTATTTGTCAAGATAACAAACATGTTCATTGTTGTTTGGGACTTCAATTAGTTCAAAAATGTTTTTTCATTTCTCATAGAAAAAGAGAAAAGCTCATCAGCAATCATGTTGTTTGTATGACATTTTCTATATATATTGACTATAATTATTGAATGTCAAAAGTTGTCAGGCATGCAATATGCCTCGATTTGTTGAACAACTGCATACGCAGTGAAACACACAATGAACCTCTTATAAAATACCAGTAACACATTATAACATGTTTTGCTATCTTATAATTTGACTTCTGCATAAATGGAAAATCAAGCGATACAAAACGTGATTATGAGTCAGATGTGGATTTAAACATCAGTGACGAAGAGGATGACTGCCTTAGATATCCATATCTAGGCGTTCTTTATTGTTTTGTGTGAGATCCTTCCTGTGTGTGTGAAGAGTTTTACTCTGTCATACCTGTCATTTTGTACTTGTTTTTGTTTTGTTTTTTTTTATAGATGTGTTTTTATGTTTTGTGTACTATACACATCACACTTCAGCTACTACATAACTCAATCAAATTCATGTAAAAATTAAAAAAAAAAAATACTTTGGTAAAAGAAATATAATTCGACATAAAGTACATTATCTCTCTTTGAATGTATAAAAATTTCAAAGCAATTGAATTGGTTGAGAAAAAACAGCACTAGAAGCCTTTATTTTGAGACATCCATTGTAGAGCCTCTCAACTCCAAAATAATTTAAACCAGCCATGGGGGCATCGATTGGCAGGAAGCTGAAACCTAGAAACAAAGTGGCTGCCGAACAATGCACATCTAAATGAGGTAACTCAGAAAAGCACTCAATTTTTCAAGTAATTGCCTCACCATTGCATCCATGCCGGTGAAATAACAACGTAAAACATTTCCTTCAATATCATTTAATGTCATTTACCACCAGAGTTTACATTAGACACTGGAAAAGAAAATAAGACTAATGTCTAATATTTGACAGCACTGCAGCCTGTTTATTCCATTAGATACTGCGTCATCTGGAAGGATCACAGAATGTTGTGTCGTCTACTAAGAAAGTGGACACGCTTCTGTGTTCTCAACAGATTGCACCCTTCCGGTCTCTGCTTTGCATCTATCCAACGCATTGGGAGAATCGTGTCATTGTGCAGGAGTTTGCTGCCACTAATTTTCTAGAAAAAAAAATTGTTTTACTATTAGAAACTGATCAGTTCAATATCAGGATATTTGTGCTTGTGGGTAAATTTTCCTTATCATGCAGACCATAAGTTAATGTGATTGAAATACATGGTGTCATCTTCGTGGAAGATTCACCTGAGAGAAACTCAGAAAGTAACCTAGATTTAAGCATTTTGGAGATTAATTTGTTTTTGTGATTCACTGAAGCATGTATTCTTAGAGATGTCTTGTTGTAATAAAATGGGAATAATTTTTGGATATTTTTTTTGCAGACTAAAATGCCATCTGATGCTAAAAAGAAAAGAGAAGCCAAGAAGAAAGAAGCAGCAAAGACAAGAGGACAAAAAAAACCCGTTGAGAATGGCTCAGAAAAGGAGGAAAATGGTGTCAATGGAGTTACAGAAAATGGAGAGAATGGAAATTCAGGTAGGTATTTTTTTTTTTTTGAAAGTATCGCAATATTGCTTTAAATAAATAGTACATGAAAAAATTCTCAAATTGAAATCTTACAATTAAATATTGATTTTTTTCCTCCCAAGGTAGCAGACACAGACTTATATTTCATTGTTTTGCTCAGCTTTATTACTATGTATTTGCTTGTTTTCACTAACCTGAAATGTCAATATTTTCCTTCTCTTTTTATTTAACAGCAAATCCTCCATGAATGCTTAATTCTATTGCTAGATCTTTCAAACACCTCATTGTGATTTTGGATGTATGTCCTTGTTAAACAAAAACAAATTCCTTCACAGCTCTGTCCTAGATTTCAAAATACAAAACATCTTTTTAAACCTTGGCCCGTTTTTTTTTATGAACCTGGTTTAATGAAATGAGGTAGAACTTTAAAATACACCCATTTGCAACACAGTCTTGTTGAAACAAAATGGACAATAATGATTGGTTTATTTATGAAGTGTTTCATAAATTTTTGCTTCATACCTTGAATTGATGTCTCGTAAAGCACAATTAAAGCCACTCGAATTGGGTCTGGATGCCCTGAGTATGACTTGAGTTTGATCTATCTGTTTTCCTCCTTTACTTTAGGTTTTATATTTAAAAAAGATAACAGACTGATAAGTGGATGCTCACAAGATTGGTCAAGTTTGCAGGATATTTCAGAATGTAACCATGTATATTTTAAAAAGCAGGTTTCCTGAGAATGGTAGTGAATGGCAGAAGGATCTTAACACCTATTCTGTATTGTGGGATGATTGAATGAGTAGGTTCAGTTTGGAAGGGTAATATGGATAGGGTGAAACACCTTATTAACAATCAGTTGCAAGCCAAGGAGCGTTGTCTCATCTTTATCTGAGATAATGAATGGCATCCTTTTATTTCACACATATATATATATATATATATATAAAATGAGAGAAGTTTGTGGACATTCTAATTTGCATCAATTAAAACAGGCACCAGTTACATCATTGTTGAATCTCTTTTTTATATAAGGTGACAACTGTATCTCTTGGGTTCTTTACTCACGACATTTGCCTTTTGCCTTCATGTTGGGGATAATTTTGGCTTATGGTTTTAAGATCATTTCAGGTAGAAATTGAATTTTTTCCCTATAAGATTTGAATCTACCTCAATTCTTGTCGATAATCAGTAGTGAGATCTTTTATGTAATATCACAAGGAATGGGGAGGTTTAATGCTGCAATGTGAACCCTATTTAGCCTACAATAAGGTTTTTTTTTTTTGTTGTCTTTTTTTAATTGAATTTTTACTGTTATGTTTTTATATTTACAGGTGAGAATGGTGTAGCATCTATAGAATCTGCTTTTGATGAGCTAACTTTAGCTGCAAAGCATCGCTCTGTCACAGGAGTGTTGGCATCTCACCCAGACAGTCGAGATGTCCATATTCACAACTTGTCCATCTTGTTTCATGGAGCAGAGCTTTTAATGGAGAGCACTCTTGAGCTGAATGTTGGGAGGAGATATGGTCTTATAGGTCTAAACGGATGTGGTAAGCATAATGAAGGTTATTGAATTCATAATTATGATAACCACCTGTACTCCATCTTTTATTAAACTTTTTTAATTTGAGTATCACACTGATGATAAACTGTTTTATTGGTGTGAAAATATTGATATGTATTTAATTGCACTATTTGCAAATTCATTATTTTTTTATATTAAGGCCTTCATCTTAAAACAGAACACTCATAGTTTAAAAACAATGTTGTCAAATCTGGCAAACTGTATGGGCAAATTTATTTTCCTTATCAGAAAGCACATGTAAATGATAAAAACTGGAGTAAGGATATGAAGTATAAGCAACAAAATTCCATGAAGACCATAGATTACAGACACACTGTGAATTATTAAATATCTCCATTGTTGACTTCTGTAAACATAATCTGCGGGTAATTTTTCTTTTTTACAAGTGGCCAGGAGGCTATGAAAACACTAGAAATGTTTGCTATTTATCACTTGCTGAAAAGAATCCATCTCTTTCTTGAAAAACTGGAGAATGTCATCCCTGATGAGCTACACAAATCAATGTTAAAAAATTTGCTGCAAGTGATCAAATTCCCAAAAAATGTGGGAAAAAATACTGTTATTGTGTTTACACCAGATTGAAACTTGCTGTTGATTTTTATTCTTTATACTATTACTAATAAAGAAAAGAAAAGCACAAAACTGTTGGCACAGTTAAGAACCAAAAAGCTCCCAAAAGGTAATTGGTACAAGACCCTCTGTATAGTACACCTTGAATTCTTTTAGAAATTTCCTGTATGCAAACTTTATCGGATGACATTTTTCTATGGTTCTAAGTTACCTCACATTCTCTATAAATAGTATATTAAGAACTGAAGTATTTTTTGTTCCAAAGATATTTAACTTTTTTTTTTTCAGTGGTTAAAAACAATATGAGTAACTAAGAAATTTTACATTAGACAAAATTAATGCAAAGAAGATTGGGGATGGAAAGTTTATTTGCATGCTCTCAAAACTGGTGCTGTGCAATTTAACAAATAGAATAGGGCATAAAGTGTTAATAAATGAGGTCATTTTACATATTATTCATGAGATTAATCTCAACTTTAAATCAAATCCTATAAAGGTAATAAAGAGGTAAAAAAAATTCTGTACAAAAGAGCACCTTTTCAAAATTTAGGCGCTGCATTATGGAGGATCCCAGTCCATTCTCCAACTACCCTTAACATGTCATCAACTATTTGCAATCCAAGAAGACCCAATACCCTCTGCAACATAGTTATAAATCGAAAGAGTCAAGCTCAGAAGCCATTGAGTAAATATAAGCTTGCTTGTAAAGGAATGCTTAGTTGACTTGTGTTTTGTGGTGGTGCATTAAACTTACTTGAGAGCATGTGGGATTTCACATTATTTTTTTCCCTTTAAGGTAAATCGTCACTCTTGGCTGCGCTAGCGGCTCGTGAAGTGCCTGTGCCAGATCACATAGATATATTCCTTTTGCGACGAGAGATGCCAGCCAGTGACAAAACAGCTTTGGAATGTGTAATGGAGGTTGATGAGGAGAGACATCGTCTTGAGTTGGAAGCAGAGGAGTTAGCACACAATCAGGATCCAGGTAGGGCGGATTACAATTATAAAAGGTGAATAGGTCTCAAATTTTAAGCATTGATTTTTTGCTGCTATGCTTGACATGTGTGGCGCATTGTGCTCACTTGTTAAAAAATTGGGCATGCAGGATTTTGTCTTGAACCATAGCCTGTGTTTATTTTATCAAGAGAAAGTTTGTGATTGATTCTTCTAGCAAAAATTGGTTTCCCTATTTAGCTTCTGAAATCTGTATCAGTGTATCATGTCCAGTAATATATTATTAAATAACAAAAGCTAAAAATAACTATCTATTTAACTCTAGAGTAGTCAGGGCGCCAGAATAAATATTTGGAAGAATTGCAAAGAGTAGCACTACTTGACAACTAGCTCTTTATATTTTACCCTAGTTTTAGTATTAGGGATTTGTGTTAAGTGCGCTCAAGAATGGGTGACTTATACCACTGGATATCTAACATTTGAGCTTTGCTGTTGTATTGGAGACCTAAGCAAACCATGCAATCTTATAATTGTACCTCATGAAGTGATTTCAGAATCCTTTTGTGGCTCTAGGAAAGAGCAAATCTGGTACCTATAGGATCTAGGCACCAATACTCATATCAACAAGTACATTCTCTATGGGGTGGAGTCTCTTAGTATTGGTAGGTGATTTAAGGCCTCATCTTTTCAGTACCACTTTGCCTAATAGGGGCTTAAGTTTGGTATGCTAAAAGGGCTGAGCAAATCTGGTACCTATAGGATCTAGGCACCAATACTCATATCAACAAGTACATTCTCTATGGGGTGGAGTCTCGTAGTATTGGTAGGTGATTTAAGGCCTCATCTTTTCAGTACCACTTTGCCTAATAGGGGCTTAAGTTTGGTATGCTAAAAGGGCTGAGATCACCGCTTGTTTGGTATGCTAAAAGGGCTGAGACCACCGCTTGTAGTTGGGCTGGATAAAAGAAACAGCTTTTGAAAAATGTGTAAAATAAATTTTTAATAAAAGTTCAACCATCATCTTTTCCAGCTGCTCATGAAAGACTCATGGATGTGTATGAGAGGCTTGAGGATTTGGATGCATCAAAAGCTCAAGTAAAAGCTGCCTACATCCTCCATGGTCTGGGATTCACAAGAACTATGCAACACACAAAAGTGGGTAAAATATATCACCATGTATTGGTATTTTTTTTAATCTTTCAGTATTTTATGCTGTTTAAGATTTTCAATTGCCCCAATAAATTGACCATTTAAGAAATCAGATGCATAGTTTGCTGATAACATTTGTATGTCCTTTCTTGTTCTTTTCTATTTTAACTCCATGGTTCTCTTTTAGCTGTAGATGTCTTTTGGCTTCAAGCCCTGAAACCATTGTGTCAGGCCTCGCAGTGTTCCGGGGAAATCTGTGGTTGAAAATCATAGTACATTTTGGCACTTTCTGGGAGACTCTGATTGTGATATTGCTAGCTGCCCTCAAGGTTTCCGTGAAGCATTGTTATTTCACTTAACTTAAGAAAGATCTTAACAGTTCCGAACTACATTTTTTATCTTGCTGAAGTTAAATTGTTTTGTTTACACTTGTGATGTAGCAGCATAGACATAGCTAGAGATCGAGAGGGATGGGCGGGGAAAAAATCCGATAGGCATATGCAGGCTTTAAGCAATAGAATACTATTAATAATACTCATTATCAGATCTACTTCTGGCTCTTGGAGTTTGTCTCAAATCTTTTTTTTTTTATTTTTTTTATGATTACAGCGGGCCCTCGTTTTTTTTTGTTATTTTGGGTTTTTTTTCTTCCACACTGCCTTACTCTAGCGCGAGGAGGTGCAAAACTTTGATGAGATGGGAGGAATTGGCAGTCTCTGTCGGTACCTTCTTTCTAGCGGTCTCTATAGATGATTATACGAGAAATGAAGGTGACATTTGACTAATAATTACAGGCTTGGTTGATGCTTGAACTTGTAGTACAATCATGAAACAACTGATGACTAACTGGGTTTTGCGGACCTTGCTTTGGATCTGACCACATTGTATGCCATGACCCCTGTTGTGTATGACATTTCAGGGATTGAATAAAAACCAAATTAGCATTTTGTACAAGTTAACTGGGTTAGTACTCTTTCAAAAATTTTTCTTTTTACTCAGGTTAAAGACTTTTCTGGTGGTTGGAGAATGAGAATTGCTTTGGCCAGAGCACTTTTTATACGACCGGCTTTGATGCTTCTAGATGAACCAACAAATCATTTGGATTTGAATGCTTGTGTTTGGCTTGAAGAGGAACTAAAGACGTATGTTTTTATTATCTTAATCATAATTTTTTTTGTCTTGTCACCAATGGTTTTGGTTATCATGTTGTGGTTGGATATATTTTGCCATTTGAAAATTAAAAATTTTCTGTGCGATTTTTTTACACTTGCAAAAAAGATACGTTTATCATCAAATATTTTGTAAAGTATAAGATTCTCCTTAGAGTTTCTGGAAGCCTTATACTTATTCCAATGGCAGTTAAACAAGAGTGGAGTTTTAAAAAATCAGAAGCACTGCCATCAACATCAAACTTGATCTCACTAATTGAAATTCACTCATTCCGTACAAGAAAATACAAAGTTCCTGCTTATGATAGATTGAAAAATAAACGAGAGCCTGAAAAACTGAAAGATTAATGGAAAGTTTTCAAAGCAGTAGTTACTGAGGCAGCAACAGAACAAATACCAAAATGTAAAAGAACATTAGCTGCAAAATAAAATTGGATGAAGATTTTTTTTATTTTTTGACACAAAAATAAATGAGGAGAAAAGAGAAAATGATGGAACTCATCAAAAGGAAGTGTGAGTTATATATGATGCAGTTATAAGAGACCCTTTTATGTCACAGGAGTATTCTGCCTACAAAGTACTAAAATATAAAGAAATCATATGTAAGAAAACCTGTTCATGCTCTGGGTGCTTAATTTCAAGGCACAGTGATATAAAACAGAAGAAGAGAAAATTGTTGGACAAAGTTTCCTATCAAACTTTTTTTTAATAAATCATTAGAATTGAAGAGCAATTTGGTACTGCTATTAAGAGAGCTCATGAAAGGTCTTGTGGTCAAAGGAATTGGTTAGGTCACAGAGTTAGTTGATAAAATCTGATACAGGCTAGATTACAAGAAACCTTTTAGGCTTTTTAGGTTACATTTAAGGTGCTGTGTAAAATATGAGACACAACTGAGTGTGAAAAGTGCTGGTTTTTCATATGATTCATTCAACTGAAATACTCATATAGAAATCATCATGATGCAGGTTAGCTAGATAATAATAAGAAGGGATGACATAAAATTAAAAAAAAAATTAATATATATATATATATATATGTACACATATGATTCATTACACTAAGGCATTTAACAATATGCACTAATCACATAACAGGCATAGTTAAAGAATTTTTTAATAAAATGGGGAAAGAGAAACAAGAAACAGTGCTTAAAATAAATTTAAATTTGGACAAGGAGAATATCCCTTCAGTGCTATGTTTAGCGTATCCCAAAATAAGGATGTGAGGCATGAATTATCTCACAACACACTGAAGAAAATGAAGGCAAGGGAAATGTGGTTCTTGCAAATATTATGAATGGCACGAAGAATTCTAAAATTTTATTAGGGCACGTTGGCCGGTTATAGGGGTTATTGTTTATTTATATATTAAAACATGTTTTTCAGCTAATCATATATGGTCAGATTGGTGGAAATATATTTTATACCTATCAGTTTGCTGTATCAAAAGTTGCCATCTTGACTTTTTTCAAAATGGTGTCTGTTACTGTGGCAACCGTGATAAATATTGCAATAAGTTGAAGCCAAATGTGATCAATTTCATAACCTGTTTTGTTCTACATTTTTAATTTTGATTTTGAACTTTTGATATCCTAAGAACACATCAGCTTTTTTGCTGATATATGTACAGACAAATAGAAAAGTTTCATATGAATTAAAAAATATATTCGCTTTATTTCCCATATTTATCAAGGCCTCCATTATAGAATGATAAACCAAAGATGAAACGAAAAAAATAACTCATTTTCTTTGCCATTATTGTTTTGACGTTCCTTTTTGTTTTACTATTAGTAACTGATTGATGAGCCACATGGTAGGCTGTAGGTTAAAGTTCAGTCTGGGTCTGACTAACACCCACATTGAAAAGAATTGATCATCAACTGATGAGTAGATCTTGCTGTTATACTTGCCAGATTTACTGCATTCACTGAAGAAATGATAAGCCCAGGCAAGTTTTTTTTTCAATCTGGGCTCTTGTCTTTATGGTTTGTTATACAGAGTGTATAGGATGGGCAGGAATTGGGAAAAAACCCTTTCAAGTCTAAGGTACATAAAGATCTAGCAGGCATTAACAGACAACTGATGCTGGATATATCAGACTATTCCTTTGGCAGTTTATGTGAGAGTGGGTGAAAAGATTTTTGCTCTATCTTATAGCTGAAGATTAAAGGCCAGTGGATTTTGTGCCACTGGTTCACACAGAGAGACGTCAGAGCTTGTTTGTAAGAAGAAAGGTGTTGAAATTATGTTGAGGATCAGAGAAATGCAGGTAATTGTGAGGTTAGATTGATCACGAATCCTCAATAATACAAGTTGAAACGTTTAACTTAAAGAGTGAATTGGCATGAACTATAAAGATGTTTTTGAAGAAAATATATCCATCCTAATCAAGTTTGACTTTATTTTTATAAGCTTCAGGCTAAAGTATTAAAGTTTTTTCGTCATTTTCTATTTTGCATGGATAAGCTTGAACAAAGACTTCACGAGAACTTAACTGTTTTGATGGATGATATAAAAAAACTGATGCCGAAAAAAACTTTAATACTTTAGCCTGAAGCTTATAAAAATAAAGTTCTCGTGAAGTCTTTGTTCAAGCTTATCCATGCAAAATAGAAAATGACAAAGCAAATTTTTTGACTGTTGTAGTGAAGACTTGCAACAATTATTAGACATAGTTGAAGAAGAAAGCAGAAAGAAAGAATTGGAATTGAGTAGCAAAAAGTCATAAGTAATGGTCATCAATTAAAACAATGAATGTCCACAGATCAGCATCTTTATCAACAGGAATAAACTTAAGCAAAGAGATCCATTCAAATACCTGGGTACTTAAATATCAAGTGAAATTGCATTAAGGATAGCATAAGCAAAAACGTGTTTTCAGATAATGAAATTGATACTGACAAATAACCACATATCAATTCACACAAGAAGAAGAACCCTGGTGTGTTGTATTGAACCCATTCTGATGTTTGGATGCAAGGCCTGAACAATTTCAAAATGGTTAAAAATAAAAAAAATAATAGGCAACATAAATGTGGTTCATATGGAGAATGCTACGAATCTCATGGACTGCGAAGAAGGTAAATGAAACAGTGTTACAAGAAGCAGACACAACAAGATCACTCACAAATAGAACATGTTAACACCAAACAAATGTTTTTGGCCTTGTGATGAGAAGAGAGAAACTAGAACATCTTGTGACAACTGGAATGATTGAAGTAAATGCTGCACTGTTAAACAGTGTGAAAAGATGGACTTACAAAGTGGCTCAAAGTAGTACTAGGGACAGATGCACTGAAAGTGACGAGATATATATATATATATATATATATTTGCATGAAAGGTCATGATGGCCTTCACTAAAGAGCATGGGACCTGATTGATTGAATGAATGAAGTATCTGGTTCATCTAAGGACAACTGGAATGGTATTTCAGGAATGCAGCATTGGTTGACAAAGAGATAAGGTGATTGAGATGTAGACAAAGTGCTAAAGTGCTAGAAAAAAGAACAGAAAGCAATATGGGTTCAAAATCATAGCATGACCCTTGATGATGATGATGGTTAAGATCATGATTAAACAGATTACCTGTTGCAAAGACAGGTGCATAATTTACCAGAAAGCGCAAACTTATTTTGTACCAAAAGTAAATACAACTACTGTAGAGTACGCAGATTGTGTTGTTTTTTCTCTGCTAGTTTTAAATTACGACTTGTATTGCTGATGTTGTCCTGAACTTTGTGTGTACTTCCTTTGCAGATATCCACGCATACTTGTTGTGATTTCCCATTCCCAAGATTTCTTGAATGGAGTATGCACAAACATCATTCATTTCCATGAAAAGAAGATGAAATACTATGGTGTAAGTTATATGTCTTAATTTCTTTTCTTAGACAACTGCTGTTGAAAATCTTTCCTTAAACTTGTATTTTAATAAAAGGGAAGGGAAAGTATTTCTTCATATATTTCATTTGCTTTTTGAAATTTTCCTCTCGGGTGAGACAAGGGAATGATGACAAAAAAGGCCGAGTTATAGTGCTGTTGCTCCCTCATATATGTGGGTTGAGCTCAGTTCGATGTTCAGACAACTTGAAGCGACATTTTTGTTAAAACTGACTCTGCTGTCTCACCTTTTTTTTTTAATTTATCTTTCTCTAGTTATTTCCATGTCTTTGGGATCAATGCAGACTTGGAATTATCAGGATGCAAGAAGAAAGAAAGAAATAATAACTTATCTTTAATTTTATACAAGGATAAAAACTGTAGCATTTTCCTCTCCCCATGCCCATTTGTGAATCAAATTATCAGCACCTCAGATCTGTTATCTTTGTCAATTCACTTTTTAAAACTTTTTCAGTTTTTGCTATTTTAATTTTAATATTTTTTCTTTATTTGGCAAAAGGACAAAAGGAAGGGCAGTGACTGAGCAGTATTTACAATGTCTATAAAATTGAATACAGTACACCTCGATTCCAACTAACTCGAGCAGAGTAAAATCCCCGTTTTTTTTTCTGCTTTGACTCTCTTAGAACACCTTGCATCAAACGAACTAATCTCAGATCCGTCCTCGGGTTCAACAACCTACGTATTGGCGAATCCACTATAGCATGCTTTATTACTTAGAACCTATGCAGTTGAAATTCAATCAAAAGGTCCTCTGTCGGCTGTTAAGAAATGCTTGAAGTGCATAGGTATTGGGCACCCAGAGTGTAGGTTACATTATGCCATAGTAATACTAGGGGTAGGGAAGAGCAAAATATTGACATGCAGGGAGAAGATAATAAAAAGAGAGGGGGAAGGGGGCACGGAGCAGCGCAGCAAATGCACGGGAAGATCATGATACAGGATCAAAGAGCCAAAGCGGCTGTAACTTGGACAATGGTGGGAAGGGTAAAGCGTGGCATTATAGACACGTGATTAGTTGATAAAAAACAAGGGAGATAATCATGTGGTAATTTCACTTTGATTGATTACCTTCCTAGTTCATTGCCTTGTCATGGCTCCAACGAATTTTGCATTCAACGAACTTTTAAAAATGACCAAACTAGTTCGTTGAGTCCGAGGTGTACTGTATTAATCTTTTTACTAGTTTATGTGAGAACTACTAGAAGACACACAGCCGGTGTAGACCCTAATTAAATTGATCTAGTTTTAAACCTGGTCTAGTGCTTAGCCAAATAAAATAAAGTTATCATTTAAAATATGCTTAAGGCTAAGTTAATTTTTTAAATTACACATAAAAACAATATTGAGATTCTGTCATCTCAGTTAAAATTTTGTTTTGCAGGGAAATTTTGACTCATATATTCAAACTCGCTTTGAGCTGGAGGAGAATCAAATGAAGCGGTACAAGTGGGAACAGGATCAGATAGCACACATGAAGGTAAACTATTTACAGCATTATATATCATTTTCATAAGCATAATGGCTTTAGTGATGCAGAAATGATAAGGGGCTCTCTAAAAATGGGAAAAAGACAGTTGTTCTGCTTATAGGGTAAGTTCTTGGAATTTTTTTTCTTTCAATTTAAGATAAAATGGATTCAGTTGTAACAAAAAAAAATGCAAATATGAACTTGCATCATGCAAGGTCTGTACTTTGAATCTTAAACAGAGCTTCTAACCCATATGGTTTTCTTATATGTCCATGTGTTGGGTTTTTTGATTAAAATATGCAAATACTTTTTTAACAACTCAGCTTCTTATTGTATGAGATAAAGAATGATTTCAATAATAATTGGTTTATGTCCCTTATTTATTATCAATTAACATCTGAGATCTTCGATATAGTTTTTTGTGACTTTATTTGAGAAAAGCTGTAAAACCATCTTATAGTTACTTAGTCAAGTATGAGAAAAGCCCATCTTATTCAACCTAGATTAAACGGTAATGCACCGTCACGCATGGGCACACACAATTGTAGCCTGCCTGACAGGTGATTGATCACCGATCAGCCCACTAACTGCGGGCGTCTGAGGCAGGGCCTGGAAACAAACCAAGTTGCCGCGTTTTGATCACTTTTAACAACTGTGTTAATTAAAGGTTTTGTCATATTGCATTCATTTGGTTTGTTCATCTTCATTGTGGTTTGTTTAGTGATTTAAAAGGATTGCGATCAAATTATGGTGTGCAGGCTGTATTTTTTTTTTATTATAGAAGTTCATCAATCCTGCCGCCTTACTTTTCACTTTAAAAGATTAGCTTGATTTTTTTTTATTTTTTGGTTCACAATTTGAATAAAGAATGATACCATACTAATCAGCCAGATTTGATGTTAAAAAAATCTAGATTGTTCTGTTGCTTCAGGAATCCGAATATTTTAATCAGCATCATGTTCTTGTTTTGTCTACAATTTACTCAAGGTATGTCATGTTTACACAGCAATTTGCTGTTAGCAAGATTTTTCTACATGTTCTGATGTCACGAGCAGTTAATATTTTTTACCTTTCTAGAACTACATAGCTCGCTTTGGTCATGGCAGTGCTAAACTAGCGCGTCAAGCACAGAGTAAAGAGAAAACATTGAAGAAAATGGTTGATTCTGGCCTGACACAAAAAGTGTCATCAGACAAGGTAATTAGGTTATTACAAGAATCTATGTGCATGCCTTTAAAATAACAATCTTAAAAAATAATAAGGTGCCTTTATTTATCTTTAATGGAAATTCTTCTATCATTAAAGTCAATTGATTCAAATTAGAGGATTGGGAACTTTATATGACTATATACAGACAACTTATATTCCAGCCAGCAAACAAAAAGCTCTGTGTAGACAGCCATGGCAAGACATCAAAAAATAATAATGGCTTGCTTATATCTGTATCACTCTCCTTGAACAAGGGACGCAAAATATTTTAATTGAAAAGGTAACCACTAAGTGACAAAACGGTGTCGTCAGATATGACATATAAAGGGAAAGGGATTTGTTTATGGGTCTTGTCAAAATGTCATCAGGTTTAGGGGACCTGAGACTCACAATTGTTTTGGATCGCGCTAACCCTTTATAGTTGGTACCATCATTCGTCAAGTATTCCATGGAGTCAGTTTTACTCAAGGATCATATTTCTTAAATTGAGTTGAAAGGGTTTCAAATCTGAAGGTACCTTTTTGGGTTGAAAAGAAGAGAGGAATATTTTAATTACTCATCAGTTTCAGGAAATTTTAATTTCTTAAAAATTTAAAAGATAAATAAGCTTTCAAAAATGGTGATGTTTATGGGTTGTTGGGTTTTTTTTTGTCCACAGACTGTGTCACTATACTTTCCAAGCTGTGGTAAAATTCCCCCACCTGTCATAATGGTACAGCATGTCAGTTTTCGATATGCTGAGGACAAGGTGAGTAAACTGAGACTGATTTAGAGTTAAATTAGAAAGTATGTTTGAACGATAGGAGTTTATGAAACAATTTAGGCTTAATCGCTTGCATGCATTTCTCAGACCTCTGAAGAACCTTAGAAATCGCAGCAAATAAAATCTTAAAATTTTCTGTTGACCCTGTTATTTCATCAGCTAAGTAAAAATTTTGTGGCAAAAAATATTTATCATAAATCAGAAATCATTTATTTAGACTTACAATTGTATTTTTATTCTTGAGAATTTAGATGGAATTCCAGGAGCATTTAAGTTTTTGATAAACTTGTAGAGAGTAATCACGCTCTTGATTTTAATTCTTTATCCATATTTTTTACCTTTTTTGTAGAAATGGATCTACAAGAACTTAGATTTTGGAGTTGATCTTGATACTCGTGTGGCCTTGGTTGGGCCAAATGGTGCAGGCAAATCCACACTACTGAAACTCATCACTGGAGAGGTGACAATATGAATTCAACTTTAAAAGTTTAAAATCAGATGTTTCATGCATGTAAAACCATTGGAATTTTTTCGTTATTGAAAATCCAGTTGAGGAAAAGTAAATGATAATCTTGAAAAAAAAAAAAAACGGCTACTTCAAGTGTGAGATTAAAGCTTGTTGTTTTGCATCTGTATACATGTTTAACTCACAGATATACTGTCTACTTTTTTTCCTTCATGTTAGACAGTTGACATTCTTTATGGTTCATTATTGTCTTGCTCAAACTTTTTTCCGAAATGTATTACATTTGAACTTTCATTAGATGAGATATCATGATAATTACTGAGCTGCAAAGCCAGTCACAATGCTGCATGCTTCTGTGAGTTTTTTTTTATTTGAGACTTAAATGCCATTGATCTTGTTGATTATTGTCACATAAGGATTTGTATCTAGCACATATATGCCAACATTGAATCTAATAACTTAAGAGAAGTGGCCTTGCCTTATGTTTAAGTTTGTGGTCACTTAGCTCACAATAATCAGATAAAAGGAATGAAGACGCTACCATTATGCAGTCTTTCTTATCATTCAGCATATGGATGTATGTAATTTTCATCAACCCACAGATTTTTTTTCTCATCTCTGTACTGTAGTCCCTTCACCCTTGGTGTAATGAACAGGTCGTTTCATATTCAAACTGCCTCCTTAATAGTTCTTATAATGAAATCCACATTGGTTTTCTATAACTTAATATGTGAAGCCCAATTTAAAATTTATACATGGGATAAAGCAAATAATATTTTACTCTTTTGGGTTTATCGAGGCATATATTTTTCCTCAGGGGCCTAAATATTTTGAAAGTTTTTGTAAAACAAATTAATCCATAATATTGATGAGGTAACATGAGCTTGATATGATCATAAGATTTGGATATTTGAAAATAAACAGCGGTTTAAAGCAAGTTTTTTTTTTTCTAGTGCGACTAAACTTATGAATAGGATTCTCAGTGCCTAACCAAAATGTTTTGTTTCCTGCCTCTGAGCATATAATATTGTTTAAAAGAAAAAAATTAAAATTTTTGCCCCATCCTAATAAGGTCAAATGACTATATCCAAATATAGATCCAGAGGTATACATCCATGCTCTAGCCTAAATTGTCCTTGTGACCTTTGAGCAATAAGGAATCAACCAAGAGGAAGAGAGCATCAATTTTCTATAAACATGTCTGATCCCAGATCCGCCTACCATATGTGAGACAAAAAAATTTATAATCACTAACACGCTGCTCAGCTTTTGCACCATTTGTTTGGATCATAGAAATTTTGAATCCATCCTCTACTCCTCTTTCTTATATCTGAAAATAAAGAGTTTTAAAATATTTTTTTTCTATCTTGTTGATGAAAGCTGATACCAAGTGATGGATTGATAAGGAGACATTCACACCTGAGAATTGGGAGATACCATCAGGTCTGTAATTTTTTTTTTTACTCTTAAGTGCAATGTAAAATGCTTTCCAAGAGAATTGTCAGCTATTTTTCAAATTTTGTCGTCCAACATTAATTTTTTTTCTAAATTTCAAACCAAAATAAGTGTAAGGATAATCATTGTAGATAATAAACCTTAGAGATGTTTTCAACCTTGTTGGAAAAAGAGAATTGGAAGTTGCTTTTTAAAAGTAATTTAACATGTGACTGAGGAGAAGGATAGGTTTAGTGCAGGATTATCAAGAAGAAGAGGAAGTGGCAATTAAAAATTTAGTGAGGAGGAGATTGCTCAACTATGTGAAGGGGAAGGAGGAGATGGGATGCTAAAGGCACAATGGTTTGAAAGTGTCTTGGAAGCTCTGAAAGGAAATAAGCAGAGTAAATATTAAATGCTTCAACACCAAAATAAAAACTATTAAAGACCAAGAGACTTAAACACTGTTTTTTTCCAATGCACATTTACATCACTCTCGCGTGTAAGTAAATTGATTCTTTTTTTAAAAGGTAGTTTTAACTCTTCAATTTTTTTATTTTCCATGTACTTCCTGTTCAAAAAAATGGAATGTATCAGTGTAAAAATTCAACATCTTCATGGAGAGGCAGCTGAGTTTCCATGAATTTCTAATTTCTAATTTCACCAATTTCCTCTGAAATAATAAAATGATATAAAATTTGATGACTGGTCGCTTTTGGAACACATTTTACTTTTTGTATGACCTAAAAGTAATTTTGTCCTCTTTGACATTATTTCAATCAAAATTGGATGACATTTAAGAATGAAATTTCAAAAGGAATTACTTTCAAGACAACAGCCTTAATTTTTCCAAATCATTATTTCCATTCCAAACATTTCTATTATTTTTATGGTTTAGCAAAATATAAGTCAGATTAGAATATGATTATTATTTAATCAGTGGAACTCATTTCTTTGTTGTGTATTTCAATTTTCATTGGACTTGTAAAGTATAGATTTGTTATATTCCTAATTGAGCTCAAGGATGCTTTATTTGTAACTGCCATTTTATTAAGGTTCATGCACATGTCCCTTGTCTTGCCTTGTGGCACATTATGCTGTTGTAAAATCTTAAAGATAATATTACCATAAGTTTTATGAATATAGCAGCCATAGATTCTTTATTTTAATTTCTTGTTAGTTTATAATTATTAATTATAATTTCTCTTCACACACCTTAAGCTTTAGCAAAGATTTGCAATTAGGTATTTTTTCTTAACAGAGTGGATGTCTTTCTTTATTAACAGCATCTTGCAGACCAACTTGATCTAGATCTTTCTGCCTTGGAGTACATGATGAAATGTTACCCAGAAATAAAAGACAGGGAAGAAATGCGCAAGATTGTTGGGCGATTTGGCTTGACAGGTGCTCAACAGGTAATTTTTTTTTTAAATTTTGCGAGTCACATTAGATTTTCAGCTGAGTTTTTAATACCCTGAGATAACAGTTAATTAAAAACATTCTGCAACAGATTTTTTCCATACAGCCGTTTCCCTTGAGCTCTAAGTTTGTGAGCATAATGTGGCCATGATGCTGATCTTGAGATTCTTGGATTAGAATTTTACACCATGGCAGAACCACAAGCTAAAAAATCTTGTATTTTATCGTAAGTCAGACAAAGTGAAACTAGTGAATAAAGTTCATAAAAAAAAAATCAGAGAAACAATATTATTGTATGTATTGTAAGCATGTCACATGCATGTGAAAAACAAAATAAAGCCAGTCATTTAGATTTTTTGACAGATCCACTCAGATTTTCCTTTCATGGAGAATTGCAGGTCTGGATCTGCATAAAAAAATTACACCTTGAGATCGAAAAAAAAATAAAATACTGATCTACAGTTTTTAATATCTAGATCTAGGAACCAAAATTTTAATGAAGATATAGCTCTAGGTCTTACAATCTAGATGAAATCTATTATCTAAATTATGCTAGGTTAGTTTCACAGTCAGTTTATGAAGTTTTAACTTTTAGGCCTGATTTTCAACAAAAAGAATTGAACAATAGAAAAGTTAATGCTCCTGTATATAAGGAGTAGAGTAAAATATAACCTGTGATATTTAGCAAATTATCAACTTGTGTCCTATCTGTAAAACCTGCTCAAAGCCAATAAGTTAAATGTGAGGAAGACCCATAACTTTGAAAAATTAATCTAAACCTATTTGTACAGAAACACCCGCCTAGGCCCTCTCATCAAAGACTAAAAGGTACATCTCGGGTTGGGTTGTATACTCTCCTCCTAAGCTCAGTTGGTATCTTCAAATTCTTCGCAACAAGGGCAACGATGATAGAGTCACCATCTATCCTCTCTAGCACTTTTGAGATTGCATCTTGTTCAATTAAGCTTGGTTGTCTATGACATTCCATCTTAACTTTTGCGTAAGCTATGATTTGATCTTACTTTTGTTTTCAGACATGTCCCATCAGAAACCTTTCAGATGGCCAGAGATGCCGTGTCACATTTGCTTGGCTGGCATGGCAGTGTCCTCATCTGTTATTACTTGATGAACCAACCAATCACTTGGATATAGAAACCATTGATGCATTGGCTGAGGCTATCAATGACTTTGAAGGTGGCATGATTCTTGTCAGCCACGATTTCAGGCTGATCTCTCAAGTAAGTTTTGCTATGTGCTCAACTTGTTTACTTTTTAATTTTTATGTGGTATTAAAATTTTCTTCTTTTATTGAATTTGAGTTAAAAAAAAAAAATAGGGGAGCCAGATGTGGAAAATTTCTATAATTTTTTTATAACCATTGATGCCTCTTTAAGTGTAATTTCCGATATTCTGGGTGTATGCATTATTCTCTGCTTTCTCCAGAAATTTTGAAAAAAATATTTACTTATGAAGAAAGATCAGTGAATGCCAGTAATTGCAATATATATATATATATATATATGCAAATAATGGGATAGTAAAACAATACAGTTATCAGTCCTTTGTGTCTTTTTGTTTTCCAACCATATTTTTCATTCTGGTAATGATCATTATTATTTTCATCTATATAATGGAGCTAGGCGAAAAAATGAGGACCATCTAACCGAGAATTTCTAGACCACCTAGGAGCGTCTAATTTGGTATAAAGTTGTAAATTACCCTTAAGATTGGAGTGGCAATATTATTTTTCAACAAAATATTTTTTTTTTGAAAATTAAAGGCAAAAATGTGATTATTATTTTCTTAAAAGAAAAAGGTGAATGTGCGAACTACGTCTGGTAAGCACAGCTGGGCAGAGATGGCAGGAATGAAACTGAAAGTACAATGTAGGCCGCGGCAGACGTAAAACCATCTGAAATAGATCTAAATCTACATGCTCTAGTATGAGATCTACTAAAGCATCTAAAAAATTCTTGGACATAGTTCTAAATCTAGGGCCTAGATATTTACAGCAGCTAGGCTCAGGTCAGCAGGTTAAGATCTACTCTAGATAAATCTAGATTTTACTTTAAGGCTAGGAATAATAATTCTGTTTAATACAAATGTGATTACAGATTTTTTAAACATTGAGTATCATGTAGGTTTAAATGTCTGTGTGGCTAAGGATTTCCACAAGGCATTACACTTTTATGCACTTTTTATTTAATGCAAAAATTCATAGCTTTCTAGTGAGCGTTTAAAAGGATCTAAAAACAAACTGGGAAAGTATAGAATTTCCTTTAAGTTCTGCATGTTAATTTTGTGTTTAGAATAGGAATTATCGAGACATCTAAATTCTAGTTAAAGATGAATAGGTTGAAGCTTATATCTGGATAGTATAAGTAAAAGGATAGATATCAAGATTATTTATAAGACAATTTAAAACATACACACACCCCAGGCACAGCAAATTGACACCAGAGTCCCGTTCAGGGAACAGGGTTTTCAGCTTGTTGCTTCAATTTCTTTTGGGGTAGTATTGATTTTGGAAGTTCAATCTTGCTCGTTTACTTTTACAAGCCTACTTCCGCCAATATCGAAAGGGGTTCTCCCAAAGTACACATGATGTGATGCAAGGTAACTCACAAACTCTGTTGTCATTGCAAACCTCCATAAGTCAGTGCATAATCCTTTTGTTGAAAGAAACTTCACAGATACAACTAAATAAGGGCAGTTACATTATAACTAAACAAAGACTATCTAGAGAAATTATACAGTGATACAGTAAAGTAGAAAGAAGGAAAAACAGTAGAAGACTATTAGATCGAACATAGATCGTTCAAAATCACAAATTCTTTAAACTCATCCATTTTCCCCTTCCGATTCTCTCTTTATTTCCTTCTTACTTCTATGTTTTCGTCTTAGTTTGAAGTTATAAGTTTATAACACGTTTTCTTCGAACAATCAGTCATCAGTTAGAAAAAGAATATGTTCGCCTCTTAAGAAATTTGACTAACTGTGACTTAAAATAAAACTCTTTCATCACATTTACAGATTTTAAATTTTGATCAAACATATTAACAGCTGTTGTTATTTTTCAAACAAGCACACTGTACCTCTCCCTTTCACTGTGTAGAAACAATTTGTCAACAGGCAGCCTAGCTTTTTATCCCTAGTCGCTAGGGAGAGACACCCACCTTATAGAAGACTAGTCCTATGAACCCAGCGATAGAACTGTTGTCTGTTCGTGCCTGCTAGGTCTAGCTGTTGCTAAGACTTCAAAGGGGTCGATCAAAACCAAGATTTGCTTGTTACACATCTACAAGGCATGGGTAATGATGACAAGTAAATCTGTCTTGGCCCACTCCTTGCTTTATCAATCAGTACATTGGTAAGATCTCTTTATTGACGGTTAAAATGCCAGATAGCTCAAAAGGTAGAATGTTGGACTGACAGTTGTGAACTTGTCAGGTCCTCTGGTAGCATTAAGTCTAGTTTTGCTTTGATAGTACACTCTTGTCTGGGTTAGACTAAAGGTTATTAATGAACAAGCAAGGCTCATTGTATTTGAACGTCAAGTTTAGAATGAATTTACGCCTAGCTAGAAAGAAATTTGTGACCGTGATTGAATAGAGACCTAGAGTCTAGATATAGATCTAGCACGAAGAGTTCGAGATTGGATAAGCGCTGAGGTTTGGAGATAGTTTTCACATAAAACGCATTGGGAATAACAATTAATCAGGTTGCTCGGAGTTATCTGTCTTCAATCCGCTATTTGAAATACAGTGGAATCTGCTTGAAATCAACTTGCTGAAAGTCAACTCTCGCTTGAAGTCAGCCTCATGCTGCAGACCTGTTTTTTTCCTTCTTTGTTTAAGTAACTGATTTTCTGATAAAGTCAGTGGTTTGGGGGACGTTTTCGCTTAAAGTCAATACTTGTGGTGGGTGGGAAAAGGTGAAACCCATAAAAGCAGGAATACATCCGCGGGATATATCTGTTTGTTTTTAAACCCAATACAGTCAGTATTAATAGCATGCTTGCAAGGCCTAGCTAAGTTAGTGTGTTCTTGCACGGTTGTGAGTGACAGTAACAAAGAAAGGTGAATAGGGTGTATGTGCGATGGAGGCTGTGTGTGCCTAGATTTACACCTAACTTATCGTTGCCTCGCATCTTTTGTGGGAATCAGTGCTTTGTTTTTTCCCCACTGCCATTCGCCTTAACTAAAAGCATTCTTTTAGAGCCTCCAACAATCTTTCTATCAGGCCATTATTTTTTTTCTTTTTGATGAAAACAAAATGAAAGAAGTCATGGTCCCAATACCATATTAGAAGAGGATAAAGCTGAAAAAAAAAAACCAGCGAGAATTGTAGGTATGAGCGCATATTTTGTGTTTTTGTGTGTTGTATAAGTTGTTTAAATAAACCTAGTGTGGTTTTCTCTTTGCCTAAATACATGTAATTTGTATAAAAATAGTACACATTAGCATAATATGACTATTTAAAGTATTATCCAAGTTGAGTCAATGGTAGAGCAACGTATGTTCAGCAGTACTTTAAGTTTTTTACTGCCAAATCCACTATCATAAGTAACGAAAAGTAGACAACCTGGTGTTTTTTTTAATGTGAAATTTTGGACTTGTTCCCTGGAAATGGATAAAGTCAAACTTGCTTAATGTCAAACCTTTTTTTTTTTTTGGTCCCGAGGTGTTGACTTTAAGCGGATTCCACTGTACTAAAAGTAGGGAAAATACGGTAAATCAAGTATCCTGTTGTGCTTGGAATTGGAGGGAAGTTGTCAGGAAAACACAAAGCCTCTATACTTCGTTATTGTTCTTAAAAATATTTACGAAAGCTGGGCCAAGTGCTAAAATTAGAATTGTTCAAACACAGCTTCCTCAAACACATAAAAATTCATCAAGTGCTGAACTGTAAATCAAACTAATGAGACTTGTTTAGTTGTCCCATACTTGACCTATTCATTGTCTCAGACAATTAAGGCAACATCAAGTAAAAAACTTTTTTCAACAATATGAATGACAGACTATGCTTTCCTACCATTGGACAGCCCATCAAAAAAATCACTGACATCAAGACAGAGATTATACCTCACACACACACACACATCCCATCACACCCTCAACTCATGCTTTTGTTTACATCTCAGTAAACTCCTCCCTTTCCTACTCGGCTTCATAGTAGTAAGAGACTGATTGACCCGTAACTAGATTCTAATATTACAAAAAGTGGCCAATTACTTTGTATTACAATCAACACCATCTCGTCACCTTATCATTAATTGATATTCTTAGAAAAGATAGTCTGCCGAGTAACTGAGATGAGGTGTTAGAAAGAGAATGATGTTTCAAATAGGCTTGCCAGTGAACACGTTATTTGATGAAGGCTGGAGCAACCTGCGCACAGCCCAGTCGTCCAAATATGTGCATCACAGAAGGCAGGTTGTCTTCATGGCACTGAAAGTCATCAAGAATATGAAACAAGAATGATTTAAAAACATCCTGTCAGAACAGCTAATCCTAATCAGATAAGAGTTCTTTTGATAATTGAAATCTTGCAATATTTTTTTCAGCCCAAACATGCACTACCTGTTTCTCTTTTGAATTGCAGACTATCATTTATACTGATCAAGAGCTTAAGTTTCATCGGCAGCTTAGTCAGATCACATGAGTCATGTAGCTTTTTGTGCACCATGCGAAAAAACGATAGGTGTTGGAAGCATGCTGCAAAAAGTGGCTTCTCCAAACATATTATTATTAATATGATGGTTTACCTGTATAGGCTTGAAGTCTTTTATTATAGTTGAACAATCAACTTAGCAACATATATATATATATAAAATCTTTATATGTTTTTAGTTTTATTCGTAGCCATTTTATTACTACCACCAACTGAAAAATGTTGTAGTTGTATGAATGTCTTTCTAATGGTTATAGAAATTTAGCTATGATATATAACATCTTGCCTACATATCACAAAATAGGACCTGTTCAATTAATTTTTTACTGGTGCAATTAAAAATGTAGTAAGGTTTAATCTTGGATAAATGATGCTGGAATAGGACATGGTAGCAATGCGGGTCTTATGGTTATTTTTCTCAAGCAGATCAAACCCATATTTTAGACTCAACCGATGATGAAACAAGCTCTAATCATCCAATCCTTGTTAAAAATATTGATGTCAATGAACGATTAACCTTCAAAATCTTACATCTATAAAAGGATATTTTCATATGCCGGAACTCATGCTAGTCGTTGATTTTCATAAATTACATATAAGTTGAATTTAACTTGAGATGTCAATATTCGGCACATCTTTATCCACAAACACTGTGGCCAAGCAGTGTTGACTGCATACATACAATAAACCATACCCACTATAATTTTACATGTGACTTGACCTAGTGTATGTTTCTCAATAGTAATCTGTTAAAAGTTAGAAAATCTGTAATCTTTTAGTCTGTTGAAATCTAGATCTTGGCTTCGATTTTTTAAAATCATTTTTTTTTTCATATTATTGGCTTCAGTGTCTTCAATGGTGTTTTCTTTTTCTCCTAAAAATTGTGTTCCTTTTTTTTTCTTTCAAGGTGACAGAAGAAATTTGGGTATGTGAGAAAGAGACTATCACCAAATGGGAGGGAGATATCTTCTCTTACAAGCAGCAGCTGATAAAAGACACCCAGAAGGAGAATGCGAAATTGCCACATTAATGTTGGATAAGTTAGGAAACTATATATATTTTTATTCACTTGTTGAAACGTATGCATTTTATTTTGCTGCCCCTGACTCATCCCCAAAATAATGAACCTAAGGAATGAGATTTTCATTGTTGAAAACACCTCAATTTTGTAGCGGCTTAAATAATTATTATGAATGTTTGAAATTTTTTTTAAATTACAACTCTGCTCCAATGGAATGTGAAACTGTTTTGGCTGGTCCTTTCTAACTTAATCCCTTATTTCAGCAGATTAATATTGCATTTATGGCTTTGTTTTTAAGTATGACTTTGAGGTCTGTTTGATCATGGTTGTCCTGGTGAAGTTATTGTCAGGTTACTTTTTCAAAAGTACTGGGAATAACTTTTTGGTGGTAGTTTGACCTGCTCTTTACTTTTCTTGTGTGTGTGTGTGAAACATGTTGCAATTAGGTGAAGTAAAGCAGGGCACATACAAAAGACCTTTGCAAATCAGAATTTGAATGCTGAGATATAATCTCACAGATAAAGTAAATTGAACAATACAAAAAGTTAGAATTACTCTTCATTGAATGATAATATGGCATTTTTGGAAATTTTTTATAAGCTCAGTTTATTCTCTATCATCATGATCCAGACTGTATGCCTATTATAAGTATTTACTTAAACAAGTAAGTTTTAGTGCTAAAACTTTCCAATTCACTGGGCTATCTTGTATAGCCATACATTTTAAAATGTACTTTAGGGTCATTAGATCTTATAATTTTATGATCCTAAAATTTTTAACCATTATTAAGTTTAATATAATGTAGATGATCTTGCTTTATCAGTCAATTTCTATAAAGTTTGCCTTAAATTAAGGAGTGAATAATGTACATGTGTAATAAATTTGAAATTCTCATTCAGTGATATTGTGTTGTAGACTATGAATTTTTGTTTTCATTCTTTCTTTTTTATTGTTTACAAAATTTTATATTTTTGAAATGTCTTTGCCCAACTTTTTTTTTCATAATATTCGATGAAAATTTCGATGGATAGAAAACTAATCCTCTATTAACTGTAATTCCAAAACACAGACCAGATGTAAGAGATGACATGCTCTTTTTGGTAACCAGTGTCAATCACATTTCCCTATGATTTTATTTTAACATGTTTGGAAGGAAAATGCTATCATAGTGCTATTGCATTTTCATAGATGGAGAAAAATACACAACTCCATATCTCTTTTATCATAATTAATTTATCAGTTTGGTGCTTTTCTTTTTCCCCTTCTGTCTTGCTCTTTGTAGCTTTTGAAAGAATAAGCATATAGAGGTATATGTGACATTGACTTAACTTACAATTAGATCTAAGTAATTCTAGGTTTTTGAGAGAGCTACAAATACAATTTATGAGTTAGCATAGTGGGTAAATTACATTTAAATTAATGTTGCTATGGTAATTCATGACATCAAAACAGCCATCAGATAATTCAATTATATGAGAAGATGAAAAGTGTTATAGTCTTGTTTAATTTATTGTTGGGCTATATATAATTCTGAGGTTTCACAGGAAAGGCTTACGGGCCCTAAGCTGGGCTACGACATTATATTTTTAGACTGACCGACATCATTTGCATAAACTCCTCCCACCCAGCAGTACATAGCATAATAGATTTTCGCAAACATGCTGGCCCTCTCAACGAGAACATAACTTATGTAAGAGTTATATGATGACTGCCAGCGATGCTCTAATGCTACCAGTACTGAATACTAGCCTGGACCAGGTGCAAGCGCGCTGTGGAGAGGGTGTTTCCACTGCATGCTCACACAGTTACATTACATAACAATCACATGATCCTAGACAATTTTACCACCACCAGCAGATTCCACTGGTTTTAAAAGCTGACCAGACTGACCAGGCCCAACACTCGCTTGCAGCTTCCGATGTAAACAATGCAAGCCGATTTGCACACATCACTAGGGAGACCACGTGTTTATGTTATGACTCATGCTTACGGTACGTAACTCAATCTGCAAAACATGGCTATTATTAATTTTGTCATCTCCTAGGTTCATGAATGACACTTTACATGTCACTATGTAAATTTAATTGTCTTAGTCTTGAAAGTAATGCACACATGTGCATCCCATTAAAATGCCATAAAGAATCTAGGAGACGAAACAATTGTTGAGAAAGATTTGTGATTTGCTACGAGTGAATACTGACATCAGCACAATCCTTTGATTTCATCACACAGATGGACTGGATATAATAAAAAAATACAGGAATTTTTAACAGTTGTGATGAAGTCAATCCAGCCATTTTATTTTATTTGAAAACCAAACAGGCCAGTTCTGGTGCCAGCAAACAAAATCAACACAAGGGAAGATCAACTCATTTGACTTGAAGACAAGTGAAATCCACTGTCATTAGCAGTTCAGGGATTTCAGAGTTTTTTTTTACTTATGGTTTCAGCTCTTACCTTCTAATAAAACCTTTTTTACTTAATTAAAAAAAATATATATATTTTCTACACTTCACCTTTTTAATAATAGAATCAAAGAATAACTGATTTACACTGTTACAAGTATTTCCACAATTTGTTTTGCCTTCTATTTTTAGTAGAGACTAAATGGAGCTGACAGATTCAGATAGTGGCTGTTTGTAATGTTTGTTGCTACTAGTACTAGACTACTACAGGAACTACAGAAATCTTACTAAAATCTCATTTGAGAAATCCCTTTATTGATTCCCAAGCTTTTTTTAAATCCAGATATTCCTTGCTGTTTGAAGCTATCTACTTAAGGTTACTACTAATGCTATATTCCTGTTCTTAATTGCCCCTGTAGCTGCATTTTCTCATTGCTTTAAGGTTTTGATATGGCTGGATTAAATAGATTCAGATAGAGATTTTTTTTTAATTTATTCTCTGTGGAAATAACCAAAATTGTTCAATATATTTAATCTAGATCTAGTCCAGACTATATCAAATCTAGATCTAGATCATAAGATCAAATCTCATGTCGAAATGAATTTTTACAGGGCTAGTTTAGGTGTTAATCTGGATATATCTGTCCAACACTCAATGTACTGAGCTACATCTATTGGGTCTTAGTCATCAATAAAGTGATCTTTCTCTAATACTCCACAGCTTTTTTTACACCTATATTGATTGAGCAAGGAGTGGGCTCGTATGGACTTACTTGTCACTAGTATCCATGTCTTGCACTTAAGGGACAGTCAAAATTTGTTAACAATTGTAAACCTAGCAGGCGCTCACAGTCACAGACAACTAGTGCAGGGTGCATTAGACGAGGTGACAGGGTAGGAAGGGAGAGGAGTCTCTCTCTTGCTGGCAACCAAGAACCAAAGGCGAGGACATTTGGCAACGTTTATAGAAATTAGAATAACAACAGCTTTGTTGCCAATTTAAATGTTAAATCTGCAAATGGAATTTAAAAGCATTTTTTTTAGTTAATGTGAGCCAAATTTCTTAAAACTATAGGTTAACATTCTCTTGGTATAATTGATTGATTGTTTATTTTGTTTTTTAAAATGTTCAAGTAACAAAGAAACAAAGAATTGGCAGGGGAAAATGAAAGAATTTCCTCATTTCTAGGGATCCATGTGATCATATGCATACTTGTCGGTATTCAAGATGAAAGTTAAAGAAATGGGCAAGGTGCACTCAACTGGGCACCTTCAAAGTTCAATATAACCTAGACATCGGTACATGTAGTTTACTTTAGATTATTACAAACTTTTTTGTAAAAATTTAAAAATGAGGAAGTCATTATTCTGATTAGCATGGCTCATACGATGCTCACTAGATTATTAAAAAATTGGAATAAATTATTTTCAACATAATTAATAACAAGCTATGACCTAAGTTATAGGGGGAAAGTACTCTTAGCAATCAGCTTCTGCAAGAATCTTTACAGTGAAATAGAAAAGACTGGATAGAAATATCCTATGACTTTTATTCAATATTAACTGACATATGTATTTTCTTGGAAATAAAAGCTGCAGATTCATATTGACCAGTTTCAGTTTTGTCTAAAGACAGAGCCATGTTTGTTTGATTGCTTGATTTTTTTATACTGCACTCTCTATAGGTGATAATTTTTTTCAGAACCACAACTGGTGCATGCATAGAACAGGGCAATACAACTACAAGTATATATTTTCAACCTGAGAGGCAATGACAGTACAATCTTACTGTAACCTCTAAACTTACACAGACTTCCATCAAAGCTTATGATAGGCTTTGTTAGATGATTGAGATCTAACCCCACCATTAGATAGAGCAAGCTAAGTACAGTAGGATTTGAACCTCTGAACTACATGTCCTGTATATACATGTATGTCAATCTAAGTGAATCACTGAATAAACCTAAAAAACATATGTAAGGTCTAAATTCTAGACAAGATAAAAAAGGCAACACCAATTTTCCCGCTATCTCCCTCAAAACCACTCGATGTACAGTGATGAAATTTACTTAATTTGAAATCTGCCAAGATCAGTGTCCCATAATGTGCAAAAAAAAAAAAATTATGACTAATAAATGCTCTTGGAAGTTTATTGTATATTTATAGACCCTATTTTTATTATAATTAATTCATCAAAATTTTTTATGATTAACTACATAACAATGTTAACATTTAAAAGACTGTTCTCTGAAGTTTACAATTTTCAATGCGAAAGATGAAATAATTATTTAGTAAATATAAAATATAAATACATATTCACCTTCAATGGAAGTAGATACTCTAATTAGAGTAACATTACTAAAAATAAATGAAAGATACAAATGAACCTGATACAATGATCTCAGATATTTCTATGCCTAAAAAAAAACAAAGCCACTACACTTTGCAAAGATAATACAATGTATAAAGTTAGGGAAGAGGATTTTCCGCAAATTTACGAAATCCCGTATATTTTGAAATTTCATAGGATTCTCTGTAAATCGTGTCCTTCTGCCAGACAGAAATCTATTCATAATGTTGAAGTTGACATGTTTGTAAAATTTTACACAAAAAAAGAAATAGTGAAAATATAGTTCTACGAAGAGTACGAAATTTTTCTGTCATCCAGAATCAACCCAGGCCACAGATTAGATCGATATCATGTATTTTTTTATATATTAATATTTCGAATTCCAATATCGAGATTTTTATTATACTATTTATAGTGGAAACCATCCATGATATTGGTGCTGTCCAGTTGTTTCCTTTGTACATTCTCCCGAAGAACTTTGTTCTCTCCATCTTGAAACCAGACATCGCCGTTATTTCCAGCAAAGGATCGTTATTATTTCTTCATCTGATAATAGTTAATACGAGGAGACAATTTTTTTTGGCTTAAGAAACACAACTTAAATCTAGTAGATTATTAAGATCGATGAAGATCACAAGAAGAGGTGGATATATATCTAGAGTAAATCTAGATCATTTAATTGAAATGGGGCATGGCATGATATGATACTGTAAGTGTAGCGGGTGATTTTTCATTCCAAAGCAAATAATTATAAATTTAGATCTAAATGTTACTTTCTTAGATTGTTATTTCTCTTTTTACACGGCCAGGTGGAGTTTAGAAGTTTTAGACCTAATCAATATTGATCCTATTTAGCTCAAATGTCTTAAAAAAAGATAGGGTGAGCATTGCTCAATATGTAAGCCAGAATGTAGGCCTTTATGTATACTCGATGAGTAAACCTTTATGGTGCCTCAGTTAAGCCTTGTAAAACACAGAAAGCAGTAACCTTTGGGGGACACAGCTGAAGATGGACCACAACAGATCATTCAAGTAGGTGATGAAATCATATGCCTCACGGCAGTAGAAAATGTCGGCAGTGAGAGAGACTATTGAGCGTTATAGCGTTTTTCCCAAGCTCTTAGCCTGAGCACAAAAAAAAAAAGAGCTAAATCAGAAATAAAAAATGATGGCTTTTCCTTCAATAAAATTTTGTTTTAATTAAGTTGGGGGGGGTGGTGGTGGTGCAAGAATGCTCCTGCCTACGCCGCTCCCATCCACTGATTTTAAAAAGTTCAGTAAAAAAAATTGTGTCCAGTTCTCATGCTTAAAAGTGTTTCTTGATTTGTGATCTGACTGTGTGTGTAACAAGACTGTGCCTCTGAAGGATATGAATATAAACGACCATAGGAGTGCTAATATTACATGATGTACTACTTAAGGTGGAAAATAGAGGCAGAGAAAAGGGCTTTTATGGTAATTACTTGCTCCAGCTGAGCTGTTAAAGGACTATATTGAAATTTTTATTGCATGCCTTAGGCAAAAACCAGCAACAGCAAAGACCTTTTTGTTTTAACAGAAAGGAAGTAAACCAATGAATATGAAACTATCAATGTCAACTTGAAAATATGTAATTTATTTTCATGTGTTCAAATAAAAAAGTTGACAACCAAACATGCTCTCCATAAAGCAATAAAACAACGAAATAAAACAAAACTATTGAATAGAGCTTGCTCTTTGTTCATTCATCTCTTATGAACATTTCAGACGAAAAAAAAATGAAAGCAAAACAATTTTACAGGTCATTCTTCCCACTTTTTAACCAATGTGTTTAATAACACAAACATTCAATTATTGTGCATACTCTATTTGTACATGGATGTGTCACATACTCCGCATACTGTTTTTTCTTTTGCTTCATTTTTGCTTTCCGAGCACTCAGTGTTACTGAAGGTCTGGAAGATCTGATAGAGAAGACAACAGAAAGATAAAAAATTAAAAGAAATAATTTGGTAATAAACACTAGCTTCTTCATTATAAACATACATAAACTTTTAAAAATAAAAAAAAAAAAATAACAATCTTAAGAACAAGGAGACTATATGAAGAAAAAATTACCTAACCAATAAATAATTGGTTAAGTAACTAAAACCATCCAATAAATTGTGGGCATCCAATGGTTTAATGAATCAAAATATTTAATCTTTAACAAGAGGAGGCACATTATAAGGTCTATAACATTTTTCAACATGATTTATTATTGTGCCAATAAATCAAGACCTTCAGTACATGTATAACTGGTCTTAAAAGAATAAGAATTTACATATATCTTGGTAACTTTCCCCTTTAACCCTTCAATATAACAAAAAAGCAAGCCAATTTCTGATAGGCCTACAGTTTATCTAAAATCAATTTTGGTATAACTTAGCCAACTAAGAAAAATTACAAACCTTCATCATCACTATCTTCTCCTTCATCCTGTTAGAAGAAAAAAATGTTATATTTAAGTCATCTTTTTTCACAATTCTTTTAGGTATATAGTATTTGCTGCTTATGCAATGATATTTCCATCATGAATTTATCAGTATCACATCTTATGGCTTCAACTCATTGAACACTGTCAAACTTTTTATTTTTTATTGAATTTCCAAATATAACCCATTACTCCGACCGTTTATATTTCTAGCTCTCTGTAGAAGATAGGCAAGGGTGAATTTCTATGAGTAGATGTAAACAAAACATTAGTACCAAATATAAATTGAAAAAAAGATTTTCTACTACTCAACATATGCATGCTGTCACAGATAAACATTTAAATAAAGATTAAGTAAAACAGAATTTCATTAACTTTTGGAAGTAGATCTTTGTTGAAAAATCATCGTCCACTTTTTTTTTTCAGTTGTCCGATGAAATTGAAAAACTTTTAATGAAGACCCTTAAACAACATAACTTACTATGTGCCTCTTTTGTGTTAATGCTAAAAAAATATACAGCAATTTAAATAGAAAGTTAAAAATGATATTTGTGAAGTTAAAAAAATGTGAGACAGTCTCAATGAATCAGGCACAAGTCAGAGTTTTGAAATAATAAATCTTTGGTATCATGTAAATGAAAATCTAAAAAATCAAAGTCTGATTATTTGAATTTCTCATAATCAGAATTTTGCGAGAGGATAGGTTATTTTTGTCCCTTTGATTTTGTTAGAATCACACTCATATTTTAGTTTTCTGGTTCAATTCTCTTGATTCCAATTTAATACCTCCTCACAAGGCATTGCAAAAATACAGTATCTCTCAAGCAGCAAACAATGCTAATCATTGTCGGACTAAGGCTAATCAGTGGACTAACAAAGTGAGGTGGGGGCTGATGCACTAAGAAAGGAATGCCAGTAGAAACACAAACTGATAGCAGCGTTGGACAGAGGAAGGGGAGAGGTACTCATTGCAAGCACAGTACACGCTCAGTCAATGAGTTAAAGATACACTTATGCCCCTTTTGTGTATCCTCTCAATTCGAAATTTCAATCCATTCCAATATAATTCAAATTATGAGGTTTCCACTATACAAGTGCCATGCCCTTCAAAAAGATTATAAGAAATATAACCCTAGATGTTAAGTTTTTTAAAGTCCTAAGATATTCTAACTTGAATATTTGTAGCTAGTACTTTAATAAATATAAGAAATTTCTATCTTCGATGGGCTCTTGCTCAAAATTTAAGAGCAATTTTTACCTGAATTGCCCTGAATGCCTCACAAATTGGATGCACAAAGTTTTTCCAAATTATGCTCTGTCCAGCATATCACCCTGCTTCATTTTACATCATTCCATCCAGATCTGGATTTCGTTTTTGAATGCTCTTTAAGCTTACCTAGTCCTATGCTTATATTAATTTTTTCCCCCGTTAAGATTAACTATTATCTTTTTTATGAATCAAAACAATGACACAGACAGAATAAAATTGAAAGTTTTCAACTGCCTTGGTAGAAATCATAATTATGCATGCAGTATTGAAAAAAAATTTACTTTAAGAATAATGTGAGGTCACCATGAAAAATAAATTGATCACCTATTCCTCCAAAAAGATTTTAACACATGTTTGGAACATACATTAAATGCAGACAAATTAAAGTGGGTTCCATTTTAAACAAATTCACTTCAAAAGTACATGTACCTGTAATCTAATACTAATCCAATGTTAGATGGCTATTTGTCATTTGGTGTCCTATTTTTCATCATCTTTATCAGATATCCTTCATAATTGAAGCTTAACGGATTAAATATTTTTTCCAATTCAAACATTGTTTTTCCAGCTGATGCAATGAGACATAAAAAGTCATGGTTGTAGGTTTCATTAGTCTAGACAGAAGGCCTGCTAAGAAACATGGCCCATATCTCAAGGGTATAACAAGGGAAGTCACAATGTAATTACAAACCCAAGTGTTGTGCTATAAAACACTTTAATCGGCTTCCCATTTACTTTTTATTCAATTGTTTGTACCGTTTGTTTTGTTTTATGTGTGATTTTTAATCATCCAGCAATCACCAAGTTCAGAAACCTACCAAGATACTTATTCACACAAGTATGGAGTCTTTTATGCTTTGTAATATATATTCCAGGTTTTAAAACCAGTAACTCTGATAGTTTTCATAAGTATGTCAGTGAGAAACAATCATGCTGAACTATAGTAATACTTAAAACATATTAATACGCAATCTAGGAGGATAATACCATCAAGACTATCTAACAATTGCCAATGAATTTTTTCTTTTAATATAAAAAGTTGTTACAGTCTTAATCCATATATGACCAAAACTGTTTTTCTTTTTCTTAACAATGTCTGAAAATGTTCAACCTCCTGTCAAATTGAAGATATCATTTTTCATACATCTTGAAACAGACTACTATCATGGCCTATACTTAAGCTAGTCTTGACTATATATCAATACAATGGACACCACTTATGCCGATTTTCACTCAAGTCGATCTTTTTACTGGGTCTATACCCTTTATAATACTTAAATAAGCTCTTGCACATAGCTCAATTTTCTGAGTGGTGGAAACAAAAATATCATTGTTTTCACTTCTTTTAGCCAATAAAAACAAGCTCTCTCCTCTGACTAACCCATTAGTAAGCGTTTGACAATGCGCTGGCAAGTTATCAAGTGTTGATAGGAGAAGTACTATGTGTGCTGTCTTCACATAACCCGGGAGGGCGGACTGAATCCACGTTGAGATGAGGCTGTAGCAAAGTTGTTGGAAGAACTCTCATTTTCTTAAGCTTAAGTATCGCTCTACAATCATCGTCGTCATTAAGTTCAACAAATCGCGAATTTGTGTGTGTGTGTGTGTGTGTTTCTGAGGGGAGGGTGGTGGTGGTGTTAATACTGTGAAGGAGTGCTAGCTAGGAGGATGTCTCCTCTGTGACTGGTTGATTGACCACTGCTAACCCATCCAATATCCCATCTTCCCCACCCTTCCCCCTTGATTGTATGGATAGGCCAAGAAGTTGAACAATCGGCGTTATAAATTGCTTGTTAGTATATTTTGGGTGCAATGTGTTTGCAGGCTAGACCTGTCTCCCCAATGATTGTTTGATTGAACACTGCTCACCCATTCGATCTCTGTAGGGCTAGGCCTAGCAAAATCGATGTTACTTATTGCTTGGATCTACATTTTTCGTTCATACTGTTCGCCCATCTCTCTTTCAGTTGTAGGGCAAGGCCTGGAACAATGTGCGTTATTTTTGTAGATTTACATTTTGCGTGCATTCTGTTTGCAGGCTACACCTGTTTCCTCCGTGAAGTGTGATTGGTTGAATGAACAATCATATGCCCAGCCATTTCATCTCTCCCCAGCAGTAGACAATCGGCTTTATTACCGGTACTTAAATATTTTTGCCAATGGCAGACGGAAAATTAATCATGTAAGTAATAACCCTGACGCTCAAACAGATAAATGAACTATTTGGACATTAGCCATTATAGTGAAGAGCAAAGAACAATGATGAAACAGGCTACAATAAAAACAAAGAAAGTTGGAAAACTTTTTTTTTTAAATAACAAAAATCAAAACAAACACACAAATTTAGTAGTCTGCTTAAAGTGGCATAGTACAAAATTACGATTGTTGGTTTTTTTAAAACAGGAGATAAATCCTTGCTATACTTAACTCGATTTTCCACGTAAGTCGATGTTATTAGTTATGTTCCCTAAAGATCGAGTTATGCAGTGTTTGTAAGTTACGGTCTTGATCACGCTAGATCTAGAATCTCCAGGAGAATAATAAATTTAAAAAAACTTTTATAATTTAAGAACTTCGTAAAAAAAAGATTTATTGACGGTAGTATATGCATGTATCAAGACTTTACAGTCTATATTTCTAGAAAAATTTGGAATTCAATTGAATTCTAAAGGTGGATTAAAGTAGGCCCTGCAGAAGCGAGATGGGGGAAGAAAAACTGAAACTAAAGCAACAAAATGATAATGGATTACTTTGCTCAATAGATAGAGCTGAATCAAAATAGATTGACAATCACTTCCTCAGTGGGCATTTTCTGTATCAGTTATCTAGAGAAAGCTGACAGTAATAAGTAATAGCTCAGTGTAACTGTGAGCAACACACCAAATTGATAGTAGTGAAACAGGATTTTTACTTGCGATCTTGTTTTCAAAATTTGATGATTATTATCTTTTTAAAGAAAATTACGGTTGCTAACAAAAATTTTTTACTGATTGGCACTGACATAACTTTTACAAGTTTCAGCTTTAGTTAAATCCCTTTTTGTGCACAATTTTCTGACGAAAATTTTGTATGTGGGAGAGTAATGATAACTAACTTAAACAGTTTCCTCTGACATCTGTAAAACCATTGACACATCTACTTACAGGTAAAGCACCGCCATCACCAGCACCTTGCAAACCTCCCATAGACTGCATCATCTGTAGAGATAAATTCACAGATGACAATTTTTAAAATCAACCACAGAGTGCAAGTCTAGATAATTAAAACTATTTAGTAGATCAATATTTTTTTCTCTTCAATCTTTAGCAGGAATAAATCAAAGTGTCTCATAGTCATCCTTGTTTAAGACACTTTGCTTCATAGTTCAATTCTAATTAAAAGTACTGAGAACATTTGAGCAAGGTCTATACAAACTAAAGCCGAAAATAAATAATTAAAAAAAAAAAAAAAGCAATTGTAGATTTCTAGATGCCAAACTTTCTGCACAAACTAGTATTTAAATACAAAAACTCTGATCATACGATTTGTATGTATGTGCATTTCTAAAATGTGCTGTTTTCCTTTCAATCCATATCAATATCAAATTGATTGTTTCAGTATAAGAAAGCATTAAGAAGTCAATGTTTCTTCCCTTTTCTGTATATTGCTGAATTATTCATTACAGACCTCCCCATGATGAATTTTGTCTCCTCTCTAACAGCCCTTTTGACAGAGATTGAAGCTGTGGCAATCCACATTTTTCCCTATGCCAGGATAAATGATTTAATTTTTGCCTTCCCAGGTTCCTGCAGCCAGCAGATTGTCAAATTCCAGCCATGTCTAACATAGCATAAGAATTATTGCAAATAATCAGAAATGTTATTAAAAAAAAAAGCCATGAAATCATTTTTTTCCTGATAGCTTCTTCTTTTCTCCAGTTTTAACTGAGTACAGTGAACCTCGGATTCAACGAGACCTCGGGCTCAACGAGGAATTGGCGAAGTCCTATTTTTTTCTCTCTTTGCCTCAATAAATTAACTTTAGATCCAACGAGTGTCAAATTTACCAACCTTGAAACAAGGTTGCATTGGGCCTCAATGGAAGAACAAAACCACTCTAAAAGTTACCGTATACACTACAACGTCAGGCTCTTTGGGCAGCAATAAAAATTAGATCCGCAGGCAAAGACCGTAATTTAGTAAAATGTCATGAGAATGTGCAATTGAAGATGTGTGCGCGCCAATGGGTGTATCGAGGAGAAGAGGGGAAGGGCCAGTACAACAGAGAGATGGAGAAAACAAAGCCACCTGGGCACTCCAGATCTAGTGCTAGGTGCAAGACATCACAGCAGGAAAAAAAGAAGAGATAGAGAGAGGGGGTAGGGGAGTGCGCACACAGCCCTCTGGAATATGGCCATGGTACGCACCGCAAGGTAGAGCAGCAGTGAAGGGAAAGGAAAGGGGGGTTAGAGTGTGTGCAGTTATGAGGCTAGATCTAGAATTTAGGAAGGTCCGGAGAGAGAAAAGGGGTATGCTTACACAAGATCAAAACAGTCACGGAGATGTGATTACATGACAGAGAGAGAGACAGAGATGTGCAAAGACAGTGAGAAAAGTAACGAGGCATAGAGTGATGGTGAAGATCTAAGCAAAGAAGGAAGGAAACAAGTTAGTTTTTATTTTGTTTTTAAATGAGGCTGAGACTGAGACTAGTGTGTGCTTATGTGTGAGAGAAATACATTGCATTGTAGATAGATAGAGAGGAAGGGGGGTGGAGAAAAAAGGGGGAGGGAAGAGTCAGATAAGTTGTTTAAAAAAGGAATGTGTTTTAAAGAAGAAATACATTAATTAAAAAAAATAACAAACAAAACTTCACTTCCTCAACACTTAGTTAGGTCCGTTCATTTGGTTGAGCAATATAAGGAGGTAACTGATTAAAAGTTTGGCATTGGGTGGGTTATCTCCCTTGAAGACATTTTTTTTTCAATTTAAAAGATACCTTTTATCCAACAGGACCGCGGGTTCAACGAGGAAATGCTGTCAGACCCGAGTATCTCATTATATGCAAGGTTTACTGTAATGGTAAGTAAAAAGGTTTCTTGCTTCTGTTAGTAAGTTTTGCATCTATTTTCTCCCATCATTCCTCTCTTTTTAGCAAAATTAAAGCTAAAATTGAGTGATGAGATGCATTTGCTTCAATACTCTGAAATATTTCCTAAAGGATCAATCTTGATGCTATCACATAAATCATTTGTTGCTACCCATGGAACTAGATCTAGCTTCCACAAAAGGACAATATAAGCCAGAAAATGTACACTAGAACTTGAGACTGACTGAATTATCAAATGTTGTTCAAATTTCACCCGTTCCATGAGACTTTTGTTTTTAAAACGAAAGAGAATTACCAATTGGGTCTTGATCTAGACTACAAATCATGTAGCTCAATAAATCATGTTGTTAAACTGAGAATAAGTCTGCATATGTCATCTAGGCATAATAAATTCCTATAAATAAGATTACACTATGCAAGCTGTAAACCCTGTCACAGAACGGGACCATGGTGTTCATTTGCTGGGGCTGGGGTGCGACAGTGTATTAAATAGGTTTATAAATGATCTTGATATGTACCCTTTTACTTAAATGATCGAGATATATGCCTCCACTTACCCATCTTTACCTAGATTTCAGATAGCTTTAGATCCTTTTAAACGCTTATTAGAAAGCTTTGAATTTTAGCATCAAGTACATAGAAGTGCACTGCCTTGTGGGAATTCTTAGCTGCTGGTTATTTTAACCTAAATGAAAGTTTTTAAAAAAATCTGTAAGCCTAAAAGTAAATCTAGAGATTTCTCTAGTTGTAGACCTTAACCTTTTGATTTGGGTCTAGCTGCTGTTAATATCTAGGACTTAGATTTAGATTCTATGTCGAAGCAACCTTTTTAGATTCTTTACTTAAATCTTACACTATATCATGTAGATCTAGATCTATTCCAGACAGTTTTAGATCTGCCGCCGGCCACATTATATGCATACTTTCAGTGTTATTCCTCTTATGACTTATCTCTGCCCAGCTGTACTTACAGGAAATAGTTCGCACATTCAACTTTTTCTTTTATGAAAATAATAATCACATTTTTGCCTTTGATTTTCAAAAAATATTATTTTGGTTAAAAATAATATTACCTCTCCAATCTTTAGGGTAATTTACAATGTTATGCCAAGTTTGACGTTCCTAGGTAGTCTAGAAATGCTAGGTTAGATGGTCCTCATTTTGCGCCTAGCGTTATTATATAAAGATACTCATAGATAAAAATTCCTAAAATATCTTCTATTGTTTCATTATACCATCTTTTTTCTTATTTTTGACTAAGTTTCCAAAGTAACTTGTTTCAGCAAGCAGTACTAGAATTAGGCATATTTTTAGAAAGCTAGCATTGGTCTAGAGCCCATAAAAGCTTGTATTTAAGACGAACTGATTAATGTTACACTTTGAGTTAAGGAGATTAAGGAGAAGATAAATAATTCAGCATTTCCAACAGGTCAGAATTCAGTATTTATCTCAATAATTTAGGGTTTCTAAATTTGTCCTCAAGTTTCACACCTCATCAAGGTTAAAATCTTCTTGATCTTCAGCATCAGAGTCATCTTCATCCCTCCATTTATCAAAGTCCGTTTTGAGAAAGTGCAGCTGAAAAGGACAATACAAAAAAACAAAACATGAAATGCAAAATATACTATGTAGACTACATTACATATGCTTGCATAAATCATGATTAAAGAACAGGTGAAAAATTGCAAGGAAAAAAATAGATTTCAAACATAGTAAATACTTTGTTGCTTGATCACCTGGAATACTGTCAGCTTTATATATTGATTGAAATCTTTAAAAAAAAAGGGGTTTGCAAAAAGCAAATGTAGAAACAGTAGCTAACTTAGCATTGTCAAGTGACATAATAGAACAATTGACAGCTTGTAGGTGAAGATAGGCACACCCCTACACTAAGCTACCCTACAATACCTAGATGAATTACATCCCTTTTAACAATGGTTGACAGTATTACAATATGTCTTCAATGAAACTGTTGGCTCCTTGTGTTGATGAGTGGCTAAGAAGCAGACAGAAGCTAGGTAATCATATAATACTACAGACCTAAAGCATGTCACACTTTGTGCACCACATGAGCATTTCTCTCAACCTTTCATTTTGCGATATGAGACTTCTTCTTGCACTGTATCTAAAAAACAAATATATGTCTAGCAAGGTTGAAAGCAACAGATGAGCATACACAATCTCCTGACTACATGTGTCTAAAATCTATTACAGTTGGTTACTGCATGGTTCACTTTCTGTGATGCTTTTTAAACCCTTGACTGACCTTACTCTCAAAATCTTTGAATGTTATAATCAATACATAACAAAAAAGATATGTGGTAATGTGCTTTATTTCAAGTTTTTTCCATAACTTCAGTCTACCATAATCTTGGTTACATTCATAATACACACATATATTCCATTAAAAGAGAAACTTTATGCAGATACCCATACTGTACCTTCACTGAGCCCTTTGACAAACGAGGCCAAAACCCTTGGCTTTCTTCTTTCTTCATAAGCACAAAGAAAAATTCTCTGCCAGTGTTATGCTGTTTAGATGCCTATGTAAAAAAAAAATGGAAATGCAAATAAAATTTTTCAAAACCATTTTATCATATCACATTCACATGAGGCTATATTTTATAATGAAATTTTCTGAGTTTCTAAATGGGGAAAATCATATCAAACTATTTTAATTCTGCCAAAGGATATAGAATTATTTTCTGATGTTTAAATAGAAAAACAGAGAACTTTAATTATAAATATATAATAACAATTCTCTGCTTTTCTATTTCTATTTCAGTGTGTAGCTTTTTAATTTTACTTATTCCTTATTTAATTCTGACAAATGATACCTTACAAATGGTTGCAAGGTAAATTATTGTTTTAAACTAAGGACTAAGTGTATCCAAAACAAGCCAAGTCACGTTAAACAGATTACTGTTCTAATGAGCCTATTATCAAGATTGAAAAAAATAACTTTAATCTAGGTACATTTAGAATTTAGAATTTGAATGTAGAACGGAGAGCTTTCCATGGATTCAGGGTTAAACCTGTAAAAGAATTTCATACTAAAAATACATTCTTAAAGGAAGAACAAGAATTTTATCTAGACTAGGCCCTTTGTTCATTTAATTGAAAGAAACACCCAAACGTGTCAGTCTTACAAATTTGTGCACTCAATTCTCATAACCACTTTCTAGACTTTCATAATTGCCACTTACCCACATATCAATAAGAGTTGTCCCCAATGGCTAGGAATAAAAACAACAGTAAAGTTGTCCATTGAACATTTATATTTTCATAAACTTCTGAAAAAAAATTTAAATGAAAAAGAATCTTACTTCAGGGTCAATTTCTTTGTTGAATTCCAGCAAAACTTCATATTCTGTATTGTCTTTTCCAGCTGTTGCACGGAAATGAAGACTTGTTTCTTTAACATCTATTTTGGGATTTCTGATGTTGTCTAACTGCACTGTCAAAAATATTTTGTCCTTCCTTTGAGCCCATACCATAGGAGGTGCAGGTAAATGTCTAAGATTAAAAAAAGTGCAGAGAACAAGAATATAAAAAGAATAACAATTGCTATCAGAATTTCTCAAAATATATTATGATCTTGAAGAGGCAATGATTAACTAGGATATTAGACCAAAAGATTTACTAACATTGTGAGTACATTGATTGAACATTTGATAAGAAAAGCAACATACTTTATAGATTTCTAATGTAGTATTACCACCACCTGCTTCTTAGTGAATAACGAGAAGACTTACAAAGCAAACTCATAGAAGTTAGTGACACTAAAATCAAAAACTTCATTTTCTAATTGATCCATCTTTTGTCCTTCCCTTGATCGTTCCTTTCTCACAACTCTAAAACCAGAAATTGACATGCAGACCTGCTGAATCTAACAAGATTTAGATGATCTTCATGTAAAGATCTTTTAATATAAATCGAAACTATCAATCACCCTTGAAAGACTTCCTTTTGGTTAGTCCAGAATTTTTAAGATTGTATAACAGAGGCTAGAGCTGCACAATTTGTAAAATGCATCTGCTGATCACTCCTACTTGCAAATTCAATTCTCAAAATTAAAGTGAATTGGGCCGACAACTGCAAAAAAAAAGCCTATATTTCTAGATCTAGAGCAGAGTTAATAGATTGCATGAGACTTCCGAATATGCTACTAGATTACTAAAAGATAAATAAGAAACTGATTGAAACCCACAGATAAGATCTACCCAGGCCATATAGATTGGATCCAAATTCTCGATCGGCATCTTTGTCTCAGTACTCACGTTGCATTGCTTGACGAGTTCATACCGGTAACTAGTAAGGCAGGAAAGTTGCTGAGAGTGAGAACGTATAGATCTTGAGAATCTATTTGATTCTTAACTATCAATTCTATATCAAATTGTAACGCCTGATTATTCTTTTTCTAGTCTACTGTCAGATGTATCCTCTCCGCGGTTTATATGCGATACTGCAGAGATTTTTCAAAGCTGAATATTTTGTTTTTCTGCAGCAGGTTCTTGGAAACAGTTAAGAGTGACAACAGTGACAACACGCTGAAAATACTGTGTTCAAAGGGTGGCCTAGAGCACACACAAAACCGAAAACGGATAAATTCTTGTTGCGCATGACCAAAAAGCATGAAATGGATATTTCGAGAAATGGACGGGAACGATTCAATTACTAAACCATAAGTGAAATAGACAATGAATAGCTTAAACTGAATTTAAGTTGAGATTTTATATTATAATAGTTTGAATTTTTTAAAATTTACATAATGATTCTAAATCATATTAATTAATTTAATATAATATATGTTTCTTTTCGACATTTTTATTTCAGGTTTTTATACAATCAACGGTGATTACAATTTTGGGAATCGTCTAGCAAATCAATAAGTACAGATAGACGATATCTCTAATAAATTTCAGCGAGAATTACTTTCCTTGAACAACTGGCAAATACAGACTAGGCCTAAGCTTAGTGGTTAGATCTTAATGTAGAAATTACTGTTCAGAGACGGAAAATAATAAATTTTATATCTTATAAGCCGGACTTTGGACATGCTTGATCTATAGGATTGATGAGGATCAATCAACAAGCGAAGTTCCTATCCGCTTTATTACATTATAATCATTTCTGGGGTCTTCAAAAGGTTCACTGATGTACTCTGCCCATCTGCCTGGAATTTTTTTTCCATATTGATGTCACCATTAATTTTTTTTCCACTTGAAAGATTTCTTCAGTGTTTTTTTGTACATTGCCGGCTCAGTACTTCTATGATAAAGATCGCTGTTGCTACACCTGTGATTGAGCCAAATCTCTTTGGCTTCATCGCATTTTTTTTCCCGACTTCCTATGTTATGTTTCGAATTTTTCTCAATTATTTTTTCTTGCATCCTTTTTTCGATGCGGTCTAAAATATCTTGGGTCATCCACTTTTGTTTTGATTTCCTTCCGGCTCTTGTATTTGTTCCACTGCTGCTTCTGTGACTACTATTTTGAACTTTACCAATTGTTGGTCCACTTCCTCAGCTTCCTCTTTGACATGGAATTTAGTTTGAACAGTCATACGATATTTTTCTCGAAGGGTCTGGTTAAATTTTAATGGAGCAAGTCAGTTTTGGTGTTTTTAGGTTTACTTCAGGTTTTTTTTTTTAATTTCAGTTTGAATTTAGCAACCACGTGAACAGGATCATTTTAATAGTCTGCCCCACGGTGGGCCTTTGCTGAGAGAAGCGCATTTCTTAATCTTTTACTGATCGGGATGTAATCGATCTTGTTTCTGCTTCCATCTCCTGGGCTTTTCTAAGTCCATTTCCTTCTTGTTAATTGCTGAAATCATGTCTGTGTTTCCAATAATAAAGTTGTTGGTCAATTTTTTTTCTCTCCTTCATATTTCTGATGCCCTGTCCATTGTTCTAACATGTTTTATTCTCTCTCTTCTCCTGCTTTTGCATTAAAATTTCCATGATAATAAGAGGGTACTAGTGTCTGCATTGCGCCTTTGTTTGCTCTAGATCTTCATAAAACTTTTGCATGTCATCATCGCTACTTTCTGGTGTTAATGCGTACATCTGAGTCCAGTGGTATCACCAAGATAAGGAAAAGAAAACGCAATTCTTCGATCATATCAGAAGACGCCGCAACTTACAAAAGAGCATTATGGAAGGAAAAGATGATCGTAAATGTGATCGTGGTTGGATAATATCGCAGACCATGTGTGGTGCTCAAATCAATAAGTGCAGAGAGAGAGAGAGAGAGAGAGAGAGAGAGAGAGAGAGAGAGAGAGAGAGAGAGAGATGGACAGATACGAAGAGCAAACAATAACTTCCAAGGTCACATGTGACATGGAAGGTCGATGATGACGATGATGTTAATACTAATGCCTTTAAAACGAGTAAAAGCTGAGAAATTTCCCTCATCTTATTCAGTTTAAGAACTTCATGAGTTGTTTCGGTATAAATTCAAGACAAATTTGATATCGGTCAAGAGTTTCCGAAATCAATATTGGATCCAAAACAATCATTTTCAAGAGCGGTTATATAACAGCTTATAACATAAGTTTTGAGGTTTGCACTGATAATGTGATAAGGTTTGTGATGGATGATATCTAGTTCACTAGAGTTTAGAAGGGAAGGGGAAGTGATCTAAAATTATACCATTTACATTTTTTTTCTTCGAATATTGAAATACACGATGAAGCCATGATACTTTTTTCTGATTGTTTTACTTGAGAGGAAACGTCTTCTGTTAAGCTATCTAAAATGCTTTTAGCACCCTTTTCTTTATTTTCAGATGCACATAAATCCAAAGTAGGAAGTTTTTCGCGTGTGCTTAAAACTAGTAAAAGCTCAGTTCTGGTCTGAGATAGCTCTCGGCATTTCTTCACTCTACTAACCTTGATGCTGTAAAAATTAACCTTAGAGTCTTCACAAAGGCTTTTTCAAGTGTTAGGCTTGTGGAAGGGATCGACGGTATTAGCCAGCTATATAAACCTGTTGTTAAGCATCTGTTTCTTGGTTTCAATGGCATTCAGACTGTTTTCATGTGGTTTTCTTTGTCTTCATCTGCTTCTTTTCTCTTCAATTTTTAAATTGAGCAAGATTTTTCCAGGCCATTTTTTTCAGTTAATATGCGCCAGAAAGGTCTCTCACTGATAGTTTTCATCAATGATCTCTTCATTCCTACCAGTTTTAACACTTCTTCTTTGTCTTTCCTTCTGTTCAGGATACTCTCATCAACTTCTAAGAAAGCATATTTTAGTAGCTCCAATTTCTTATAAAGTTGTTGGAAATTGTTTAGCACTCACACCCCTGTAATGGCTTGACCGTGTATAGGATTTAAGGGCTCGCCTTTTATTCTATTCATGGAGATAATCCTGTTCTTCAGTATGGACCTTGTATTGTTGAACATGTGTATAGTTATTGCTATAAGTTTCTTAATTTCAGAATCACATCTTGCGTCTGATTATATCAAGAATCCTAGATATTTCAACTGATATGCTTGTTAGATGTGGGTATTTGTCTTTTCTTTGTTATAACCATGCACCCTGTTTTCTTTGCATTCAATTCGTATCCTCTCTTAAGCCGACCATTGACTACAGAGGTCTTCAAATCATGCCTTGAGCTTTTTTCCCCTCCCCTTCCACCCTTACCCCACCCCCTCAAAAAAAAAAAAAGACGCCAGCTAGCCATGTGCCCACACACGACATAGATTTGATACAGGCTTTCCCCGTCATGTAATAAGGCATCTCTACGTGGTGTTGATGTTTTCATCACGACATCGATCGGCCATTTGCATCGCTTAAAAGAAAAAAAAAGCAGAGGTGAAAACCATCGATGTGGTATACTGCAAGCAATGGCTGCTTCATTGTTGAAAACTCTGACTGATTATACTTCTCATTGCAAAAACTATCCCTGTTAGGATGAGAATACACATTTCCATCTCTATGAAATGGTGGGTCCGTGATAGCAAAACAGGACACTCTGATGCAGAAAGACTGACTGCAAGATTGCGTTTTCTAGCAACGGTCGCTACCTTAGACTTCACCTTTCTAGATTTATCAGCGGCTATAAAAAATAAAACAAAACAACAACAACAACAAAAAACGCCCCCTCCCCTTTTGAGTTAGTTTCAGTTTCGATATCTATCCAAGAATTTTGAGAATAATTAGAATTCATTTTCTTTCTCACGGCGTAAACAGAATCAACACCTTTATGATGTTTCGCTGGTTAGCTCTCGCCTAGGATCGCTTGACCTTAGAGGATCTCGCGCGATGATCGGGTTAAGTTAAGGTGAGGCCAGTAGCTCATAAAACTAGCATATTCATTACAAATATTATTAACTTTCAAGCTTTGTATCGTAAACACATGATTGGATATCATCTTCAAGTTTTCACATCTGAAATAAAATTAAAAGAAAAAAAATTGACAGCGACACCAGAAAGGAAAAATGAGAAAGCTGAGAGATATAGTTTTTATTTCATCTTGTTTTTAATACTTGTTATCTTGTCCTTTGTTAATGAAGCGGTTAGTAATGGAGATAGATTTTTTTGAGATTTTCATACAACAAAAAACGTAGCATGTTGAGCGATGCTCTGATCAAATTGTAAGTTATTTACACTAAAAGGTTTCAAGTTGTCAGCAGTCCTGGTAATATTATTACTCCAGAAACGGGTACTGGTATATTCAGATTACAGTCTTACTTTTTTCCTTTCTTCTTCTTCTTTCTCTTCTTCTTCTTCTTCTTCTCCTCCTCCTCCTCCTCCTCCTCCTCCTTCTTCTTCTTCTTCTTCTTCTTCTTCTTCTTCTTCTTCTTCTTCTTCTTCTTCTTCTTCTTCTTCTTCTTCTTCTTCTTCTTCTTCTTCTTCTTCTTTTTCTTCTTCTTCTTCTTCTTCTACGTCGTCATCGTCGTCTCCAAAATGATCACAATGATTCGGAGGCCAAACTATTGATTTGCAAATAGTAGAACTATGATGGGCAACGTCCTATAATGAATACAAGTAGGTCTTATTTCTTCTTCTTTTTTTCTTTCTTTTTGTTGTCTTCAGTTTTGCTTGCTTTTGACACATAGGCTGGCACAATTCGTTTATATATTATTATCGAAATTCTGAATTTTTCTTGGAGACTAATAAATTCGATTTGATTCATGAACGACCTCCGGGACTTCTCCATCTTCAGCTTCTTCTCGGATTATTCTTGAACCACTTATTTGTTACAATGAATTTTGTCTCTCTGCACCAGTTAGCAAGTCTTTAACCTTTTTCATTAAATTCGACGATACCCAAAAAACTATATTGATATATTGGGATTTGAGCTTTTCCATGGCTTTGTTAAGGTTTTCATAAAAGTATTCCACTACTTTTTCGTCTTTATTTGCGATCACGTAAGGCAGCTGATAGATACGATATGGGTAGTGATACGCCAGCTTTTCAAGTGCGTTAGGCAGAGGATACCGACTGTATGGTGCAATGGATAAGGCAACCTGCCTTGTATGAGCTCTGCCCCTACAGAAAGCTATTTTGCAAACTAATGTAGGTACATCATTGCAAATCAAACTATCAAAACAAAAAACAAATTGTCAGCGAACAGCGTGAAGGGAGTCTCTGGAAATAGTGATCTCTCGCTTAGTAGAAATGATCACGTGCTAAAGGTGATCCCAGACCGACATCAAGAGAGTGCCAGCAACAAAACAACTCTGAAAATTGGGACACCGAATGTGCAGATATTAGAAAGGTAAACTGGACAACGTGAAGAAGAAATGAAAGAATGAATGTTAACATATTACTTTTTATTAGGACACTCTGGAGTCAGATGGAAAGGAGCTGAAGCTAAACGTACGGCCAAGACCATACAATGATCAACTCAGGAGAAGATGAATACCAATATGGAGTAGGTTTGTTGCTGGATCTTGACTGCTAAAAGACTCTTAAAGGATTCTGTGCAGAAATGACAGAGGCTGAACATATTCAATTATGTGTCGTTGTCGGTTTACAGTCCTGATTCTTCTATGGTCTCTCGGTTCTTTGCTTCTCTTATTTCGCTCGTTATGTTCAAGAGAAAACCAGCGAAAGCTATAGGAAGAAAATGGTGTGGAATTTCTCAAAGATTGAGGCACAATAAGTTAATATATATTCCATTTTTTTTTAACCTGTCCAATGTTGTCCAATGATCTATCGTTTTCTTGTTCTAGATCCAACTTGTTTCAAGTGTGAATTCCTGTTTCAGTTTAAGCATTGCCTTCTGTTGAATTTAATGTTTAAGTTTCGACGGTCCCGGCTTGTTCTTGATAAGTGCGTTCCCTTCACTTCGTCTTTCTTACAAGCTTAAAGCGGAATTTTAATGACACTTAATTTTGTCTTCTCGGAATTATCTTCTTGGAATGGTTTTCGCTGACTCTAGGAATATTTTCAATTATGATTCTGCTAGGGTAATAGTAATGCCATGGCGAATTCCATGGTCGTGGAGGCAGGCGTTTCATACATCGGCTTTACAAAAATTAATTTGATCCTTGACCATTAAACATTCCAAAAATAGCTGTTTCTGCCAGGTAGTCTTCATCTTAAATAAGGCAACCGCGGTTTCCAAAAGATAAAACGTTCTGTGTCTTACAATACTTGGAATTGCGTACCAGTGATCTATATTTTTTCGTGGTTTGCGATCTATGTCCAGGTGCTCCTTGGCTGCCTTTATAGTTGCTTCTATAATTATCGCTATTGCTGTTGTTGAGAAATGTATGTATTTCCACGTGAGAATGATCCTCTGTTTATCATTGCTATGTTGCGGGCATTTCTATTATTATAATTATTTATATTTTAGAGGATTTATGTCCTGGTCATTATATACCAGTTGACCACATGATTGTGTGCGATTCTCTCTCCCCTTCTTTCTTAAATGTAATAACATGGATGTCCATCACATGCGCAATGCAATGAGCAACAAAGGTCTGTTCTTACGTAGACAGACTTTTTTCAGAAATGTTTATAACCACAGCAATTTAAGGAGACAATTACAGAGAAAACTGCAAAAAAATGTGGCTTACGAAACTCAAGATGTTCATCTATCGGAATTCACTTTTTGAAGACTATACTGAATAAATGGCAGTTTGGATCAACCCTGGATTAAAAATATTAATGAATTAAATTTTATAGGAGAAAAATTATACGATTGGAGATGAAACAGCATACCCAGTGAATATGGACACATAAAAAGGAGACAAAAACAAGTTTTAAAAAGAACAACACGACGACAGATTACTGAATGTTTCGTCAAAAAGTCTATGAATAATCATAGTGTAGCATACATATAGTACACAGGCGCACACATTCAGAGAGTCCATTCAAAAGATCGGCGTCTGGCCAGCCATGTTGAGCACAGATTAATGTTCCTTAATCTGTGATGTTGAGTTCTGAGTTCAGCTGTCTGTAATCATCTCCTCCAAGGGGAACAACTCCAACATGATAATATGAAACAGCGGAGTTATTCAGTCAAGCTTCAATATCAATACACTACATCACTCCCTCTCATGGATGTTTTTTTCCTCTCATAAAAAAAATGAACAAAATTCCAAAAATTGAATTATTATTATTATTACAAACTCGGGTATGTATATTGCAAAGGAATTTAATTCACGTTACTTTTCTCTTTCCTCTTCACGTAATTTTTTTTTTGTTTTTTTTGTTTTTAGAAAGAAAATAAAATTTTACATTCTACATAAACATACTGTTAATTCTTTAGCACTATTACTATCACCTTTTCAAATTACTTTAGTAACAAAATTTATTAACTCTATTTGATCTCCTTATAATTTCCTGAGAAATTGGTAGGGTTTCATCAATAATAATATCATTATTTTCATCAGTACACAATCAAGTCTCTCAAAGCACGTAGGTTTACGAGAATCATTATGCATTTCTTGGTTAGGCAAAATATCATTATCAGATGAGATATATTTGTTATCATCAGAAGTATTACATGTGTCATGATCAAGATCAAATCTTCATTTTCTGAAATTTCGGGCACATCATGAATGTTATTTGGTTCATTGTATTTCGCAACATGTGTGCTATTTCGCTTATATTTCATATTTGGATTTCTTTCACTTTGAACAACACAACTGTTTCCAGTCTTTTCAATCAAACGATACGGTTCAGTATCATATGGTGTGTCTAATTTGTTTTGCTTTCACTACCTCATTAGAGAACACGGTCTCCAACTTTGAGTTTTCTCTGATTAGCATGTCGCTATGAGTCAATGTATTGCTTTGTTTTAAATTTTTTCAACAGATCATTGTCCCTAACCTGTTCAATATCAACCTCAACTTGTCCATAAAGACTGATGTTGGGTAATTTTTTTCTAAGCTTACGCTTAAAAAACATTTCGGTTGGGGCAATTCCCGTAATGGAATGTGGCGTATTCCTGTAAGCAAATAGATAATCATAGATTGTCTTTTCCCAATCTTGTCCCGAAGCCTTCGCAATCCGCGTTCTCTTCAGGAGGGAATGGTTTTGTCTCTCTACCTCGTCATTTGCAGCTGTGTGGAGTTGTGTGACGAACCTTTGTTTTATATTGCATGTTCGTAAAAGATCCTTTACTTCTACAGATTGGAATTCTGCTGCATTATCACCCATCAAGGTCTCTGGATAACCATGTGTGTAAAACAGTTTTTTCAGAACCTCAATAACGGTTTCGCTATCCTTTCGTTTGGTTATGGCGACTTCATAAAAACGGCTATAAAGATCTATTATGACTACCAAAACAAATTCCTCGCCTACAGTATGACCTAAAAAAATCCATACCGATCAATTGCAGTGGCTGTGACGGCAATGTTGTTGGTGTCAAAGTTTCAGGTTTAGGATACCCTTGTACTAATTGCCATTCATGACATTTTCGGACAAAATTTCCAACATCTTTGTCAATTTTGAACCACCACAATTTTGTTCTCAGCCTTTGTTTAGCTATAGACTTAACCCATATGGGACTGCTGCCTACAATAAGCGTACATCATTTTCATTCTCCACCCAGTTTTTCTGTTCCTCTTTTTCGTTTTTTTTGTCACTAAACGCGAAAAAGCATCTGCTACATTGTTTTTCCCTGGACTGTACAGTTTTTACTGTAAAGTTTAATGGCATGAGTCTCAAGACCCATCTTTCAACTCTGACACATGGCTTAGATTTGGCAGAATAAATATATTGCAGTGCTTTGCGGTCAACAATAATATCAAAATGCAGTTAAATCATGAAAAGTCTAAATTTTTCACATGTTCAAACAACCCCTAAAGCTTATTTTTCGGTTGTTGAGTACCTTTTCTCAATCTCACCTAGAGTCCTGGCTGCATACTTAACAACTCCCTTTTCCCCATTTTTGGTTTGCACCAACATTAGATGCGTCACAGGTTAGTTCTGTTTTATCAGTTGTCAGTGAGAAAAGACCTAGGACTGTGTCTGGTTTCAAACACGATTTCAGTCTTCTGAAACTTTCCTATTATTCTGCTCCTCATTCAAAAGTACATTTTGCTCGTGTCAGTTTTCTGAGAGGTTCGGCAATGGTTGCAAAATTATGAATGTATCTTGCAATATAATTTGCAAAACCAAGGAATGACTTTACCTCACTAATATTTTTAGGTTTTTCTGCTTGCTCTAGAGCTTTAACATGCTCTTTGGCGGATCGAAATCCCTTTCGCAGAGATCTCATGTCCTATGAATTCAATGCTTTTGAGTTTGAATTGACATTTGTTTTTATTCAAAGTGAGATTCTTTTCCCTTAACTTTTCCATTGCTTTCAGCAAATTTTCACAATGCTCTTTTTCAGTTTTACCATGGACACAAATATCATTAAACATACTTACAACTCCTGGTATGTCATGAAAAATTTGTAAAATCAGATTGTGATATTTTCTGGTGCAGAATTAACACCCATGATTAGTCTTTTATATCTGATCAACCCATTTGGTGTTGTGAATGCGGTTATCTCCCTTGAGATACCTACCTCAAGTTCGATTTGATGAAATGCATCCTTCAGGTCCAACTTGGAGAAACACCCCGCTTCATTAATCATGTACTGTCGGGATAGGGTGCTTTTCCCTTTCTATAGCAACATTTGCTTTGCACATGTCTACAACTAATCGGACTGTCCCATCTCTTTTTGGGCAAACTATCATTGGAGACATCTATTTAGAGGGTTTATTGACAGACTTAATGATATCATTGTCTTTCAGTTCTTGTAGTTTTTCATTAACTTTGTCGACTGAAGAATAAGGAATCCTGTACATGTCTTGAGCGACTGGAGCGACATTTTCATTGAAATATAATTTCAATTTGAAATCTTTAGCAAACTTATTCCCTTAAACACATCTAAATATATATCATTAACTTCTTGTTCAAAATATTTTATCGCAAAACTAGACTCATCATCAGAGGTGTCAGTGACCTGCTTAGTGAAAGCAATGACTTTAAATTTTTCTGCTGTTTCTCTTCCTAATAAGGAGGGTGTTGATTCTTCTAGATCAAGAACATAAATTTCAGCTGGTACCTGACAACTCTGACAATTCAGACCAAGATGACATTCAAACTTTCCGAATAATTCTAATGGTTTCTTAGACCCGTAAGGAAAGAACTAAATTCATGTCTTTTCCAAATGAACACTTGAGCCTGAAGAAGTTAATTGTTCATAAGTAGCACTGTCAATAATGTTAACGGCTGCATATCTGTCAATACACATTTTCACTTTCAGTTCTTGATTGTTATTAATATCCACATGAACAGAGAGATTTCCCCGAGCAAAATAGGTCAATTGATTGTTCTCGGTCGTCATTGGCACTGTCCACTTCAATGGTGTGAACACGATTTGTATGAGGGTCGGGTTTTTCTCCGTTGGTCTGGGCCTATATTCCCAGTCTGATGAGCTGGCATTGTAGGTCGGTGCTGCGCTGCGCCCGTAGTCTTTCTTCGGCAGAACTTTGCAAAATGGTCCTGCAAATTACATTTTCGGCATGTTTTCCCAATTGCTGAACACGATGAGCTTTGACTTGTGTGTCTAAAGCTTCTCCATCGATGGCATTAGGTCTGCCTTTATTTTCGGAGTCAGGCTGTTTTTGATGCTGTGAACGATTAAAGTGCTTTGGCTGCCGATGCAACGCCTGCACAGCATGATCAGTGGATGTATTTAAACGACGATTTCGAAGTGCCTTCAAGTCTCTGTCAACAAGTGTCATCGCCTTTGCACTTTCGATGATTTTGTTAGGGTAAAATTCCCTTCCAGCGACTTTCGCTGAAGATTTCTATGGTGAAAATAAGTTGATTGTGATTTCGTCCTCCATTACCACGGAACTCACATTCCTTGGCCATATTTCTCAATCTAATGACATAGTCTTCTAAAGTCTCATTCTCAGACTGTTGCGGATCAAAATTTGAATACTAGAATTCGCTTATTGACTTTTGGTTGAAAATAGGAATCTTATCTGTCATAAAGATTATCAAAACAATTTTCTTCATTTTCACCTTCACATAACTCTAAAGTCTGCACCACTTCATTTACTTCTTCATCTACATAGTGTAAAAACATTGCTTTTTCCTTGACGGATTAGTAATACCCATAGCTACAAACATATTGTTCCATTGGTGAATCTACATTTTCCATCTCAGTCCCTCATCTCATCCTCGTGAAAGTTTGAATAGGAAAAATGTGGAAACGACATACTTACGATGATCCGGTAGGTCTACTGTGATCCAGTTTAATAGGAATGACAAAAATTGATAAGACTGTCAGTCAATCACTAGATTCTATTTAGTAACACAGCAAGCACTTCAGTAAGGAATGAAATCCAAATCTACAACAAATATTCCAGGCACTCTAGATCTTGCATCTCTAGATCTAGATAGGCCAGTGTGATCGGCATAGCCAACTAGAAAGCATGCTGCTGTGTCGTGAGTAGATTTTAGATCCAGCTCCAGGCTCGACCGGTTTGGAGTTATGGCGTAGATCCATCTGCACTGTGTAAACTTAAAGTATACCTAAATCTAACTCATCCTATTGGATATAGACTAGCAGGAATTTAATCTACTTCCTCCTCATGGGTTAGATTAATCCTCCTCATAGGCTAGTTTAATTCTCCTCATGGGCTAGCTTAATCCTCGTCGCCAGTTTTGTAGCATACATAATTGTACACAGGCGCACGCATTCCGAGAGTTCACTCAAAAGATCGGAGCCTGACCAGCCATGTTGAGTTCTTGAGTTCAACTGGCTTTAATCATCTCTTCCAAGGGGAACAACTATTTAAAATATGAAACAGAGCGGAGTTATTCAGTCAAGCATCAATATCAATAGACTACACATAGTATCATCAAAACGTGATTTTGTGCAAGATGCCAATTGTCATCGGCAGTGTTACATGTGGTTCTCGAGAGTGAGTGATTTTTTTTCTCAGTTTGGTCTATTTGCAAAGATAACTGTTTTAGTTAAGATTTCTTCTAAATCTTATGATATATCATATATATATCATACATATATAATGATAATAACAAAATTACCTAGTTTAAATCTTGGTTTGCCATGACTCCAGAGTTTCGAGCCCATGCGGCTCGCTTCAAATGACCGGTTTTCTTCAGATGGCTGTGGTTAATGGCCGGTGGTTTGTGTTTACGTTTGACAGCAGAAAACGTTCCCTGCTGTCAAACGTAAACACAAACTACCGGCCATTAACCACAGCCATTTGAAGAAAACCGCACGGGGTCGAAACTCTGGAGTCATGGCAAATCATTATTAAGCCCCCTTTGTCGAGCATTGTCACAAAATGCTAGAATAACGATCAAATATAATATATATATAACACTAAGGTAGGTCTAAGCTCTCTTAGCTCTGCTGATGCATTTGAGATCGCTCAGTCATGTTAGTGGTAGTTACCAAACTCTTTTAGCAATAAGTTTCATCCTCTGAGAATTCGAATGTTTTCTGTTCAAAAGGACTTATAGCTTGTAGCGTGGCTAGTATTTAAGCTGGAACACTGGACCTGGCGAACATAATACAAGAGACTTGTTGAGGGCAGATGGTTGCAGAATTATGGAGAGGAGCACTGGGGAGTTTGGGCTTGAGGTAAGACGGGGTCTCAGACAGTTGCACTGGTATCTGCAACCAATGAAATACTGTCGATTGAGACCTCACCCTGCAGACCGCGCTGTGGTCTTCTCGACAGCAAAAGTGTGATACGTTTCCTGTTACAGTAATGGTACCCACCAGTACTATCTGCTTAGATAGATGGCACTGGTACCCACTCACACAAGGTTACGGCCTGGATATAGGGCTGTCCTCGGGATGTCCCAGTTACATAGTCTCCGCTTGCCAATGTTTTTGATCATATACGGTTTGTTTACCGAGGATATTTTTCATGCCATTCATAATCATACTGACGTGTTGACTGGGGACATTCCTACCAGATACACGAATGCGTTTGCTTTCCAGTCCACTGAGAAGTGTAGTATCAATATTTTTATGCTTATCTGTATTAATATGAAACGAATATGAAAAGGACTTCTGTGGCTTAATTTTGTACGCTTTATTCGTAAAAAGAAAAAAATGGAAGGCAAGTGTAAGGAAACAGTGGATAAAACAATGACTTCTTAATAGAAACCTGTTAACCCAGACAAACTTGCTCGATGAAAGGTCTTAGCAAAGTTTTTAAACTCTTCGTAGGCTTTACATCTCTTCATTTTGTTTGAAATAACATTTGCCTTTCAATCGTCCAAAGGCATTCTTGAAATTTATAACATTCGATGAACTAAATAGATCTTTTTTTTTGAACCAGTAAGCTCTTCAGAACTCTAGCCTGAATAAATTGTGAAAACTAAAACGCTAAATATAACTTTGATTTCTAGGGAGAATTGCGAAGAGAACATACAGAAGCTTGATGGACACTGACCGAACTGAAACAACTTTTCAGAGTTCAGATGTACATGGTAGCTAGTTTTTCACATGAATATCAACAAACCAAATAAACTTTTTGACTTTTGTGCATGTATGTGGTGCAAGAAGTACCAACAGGCCAGTAGTTTTTTTTTTCTGATTTATAGAAAAAATTACGATTTGGGTTGGTGTTTGGTATCAAATTGATTTTAACTTTGACGTAGAAAATATGGAGAGAAAAAAAATGAGATTTAAATAAATTTTGTGTGTATTTTTAAACAAGGCTATTCCCATGAAACCAGGAGAAACTTGTCGGAGAGCCGAAAAAATCACTTCGTTCCGCGTTAGGGGTCCCTTCCCATGATATCGCCTATACACGGACAGTTTTATGGGTCAAGATTGGGGACGCTCTATCCAGGTCAGGATGCATTCCAAAACCGGCCGTGAGTGGGGGCTATAAGACGTCGACATCAACTAAACGCTTTTCGTCATTGGTTTCTCTTTGTTCACGCTTCATTTAGGAAACGTATCACTCACTTTTTTTTTTTTTTTGATTCATAAACTCTGAACTTTTTTAATCATTAGCGCTTTAACAGAAAAAAGGCAGTTGTAGGTTTGTACATTTAACTGATATACATGTATTCCCTTTTCCCGAGTCAAGAGGATAGATTTTATAATACTACAATATTTTGATGTATATTTTCTCGTACTTTGACATTTGTTCTTTCGAACATTATATTTTTTTTTATATATGCTCAAATTTGGTCTTCTGAGTCTTGTTTTCGTTTGATTTTATATTGATTTCTTTCTTATAAGAATAGCTAAGACTCCTTACAGTCTGATTATTTTGTTGCGTCAAAACTATTTACAGAGTTTGTGCTAAAAGAATGCTATTTCATTCCCATTGCTGATCACACTGAAATCCATACTTCAAAAAATCGAAGTTGTGATTCACATGTGTCTGAAATGACAAAGGACACACCATCCGTTTTTTGTTTGTTTTTTTTTTTTTATTTGTTTTTGTTTTGTTTTTAATAATCTTGCGATGCTTGCCCGTGAAACAGAGGCTGATTTCTAAGATATAAAGCAGATAAGCTGAACCGATGAAGAACCGTTTTGCGAGAATTGATACCCAATGCTCACATGCGCTTATCGTGGGATGCCTAATCAAGACTAGAAAATAATCGTTTTACTCACACGTCCCTCATTTAAATTGTAACATGGGATCAGGTGGAACATCGAAAAGAAGTATGGAAAAGATAATATATGTAAGAAAAATACAACTTATGAATATAGCGGAAAAGGGAGAAGCAGCACCAGTTTTATATGTTTAATGTGGAAAACAATAAAATAATATTTAAAAATATACCATTATATTGCTCTAATCACAGAAGTATTCGTACCATTTTTCTCCGCCACCAGTTTCTCTTTTTACCTCACAAATTATGCAGCTAAAATTGGCTTTGGGGCTTTAACAAGGCTATGTAAATGAAAACAAGCAAGAAGTCACACATTTTTTAAAGTATGTGTGTCAAGTCAGCCAGAGTGTGCATCATCTTAATGCGACCAAAAGCAGACGTCCATGGTTCTTTGTGATCGTTTGATACTTGTACATGCTCAGGTTTAGTGGAGTCTCTGCGTTGACGGATAAAAAGTTCCCTCTCTCGTTTGTAATGTTCGGAAACAACTGAAGATGCTCCATAATTTGCAATAACGCTTCTCCGTCTGACTGCAGTTACATACTTGCTTGCTTCGAGAATATTGGATCTACGTTTGTTTCGTTGCTTTTCTTTTTGCTGAGACAAAAACGAAGCGAGCTCTGTGCTGATGTCGTCATCGTACGTCTTGATGGGAAGATGGCGCCCTTCTTCGCTCTCTGAACAACTTAACGGTGTCCGAAATTTCTCTAACATTGTGTTGTCGTTCTGACTCAGGGAAATGACTGACATTGTATTAGAGAGTGTTTCCGAGTCAGATGCATGATATGATTTTGTTGAAACAGACTGACCGCCTGGTGTTCGTGTTCTATCTCGCTCTCGACCTTCAGTTGAAGTGGGTCGAGAAACGTCTTGTGTTTTTCCTGAAATTCCTCCATCAGAAGAGTACCCGTACTTTATGGCATAATACACAGATCCGTGGGTAGTGATATCCGATGCCACAAAGCCTGCCTTGGCAGCTTGCGCTCGTCTCATCGTGGCTACATTTTCTCGGGGATCTTTTCTAGCTAGGCGTGCTTTGGATTGCTGCTGTACAGGTGTCTCAGGAATACCATTGGTCTTGGCAAGACGGTCCACAAGGGAGAAAAGTTTCTTCGTATTGTTGCTTATTTGTATTTTTATAATGTCGTTGAAAGAGACGCCTACTTTTTCCTTTCTCTTTTTCAAATCCTTGGATTCGTCTGGTTTTGGTTTATGGGCTTCTTTAATCTGGTGTGAGGCGACAGCCAAAGATTTTAAAGGAATACCTATGAGCTCAGTTTGTGAGCATTTTGTTTGGATGTGACTTTGTTCTTTTTTTAAATCAGAAATCCCAGAGTTCGAATGCAATCTATTTGCTGATATGCCAACAGTTATGGCTTCTTCCTTGTCGCAGCCAGAAAGTTCAGGATCTTTTTGGCTTTCCTCTATTTTAACTGTATTCATTTCTTTCGAAGCAGATTGAAAATAAGCTGTGTTACCTTTCATTAACGTCAGCGGCGTTATCTCTCTTACAAACACTCCATTTCTAAAGGACACAACATCAATTGGCAAATATTTTTCAGGCTCGCCTCCTTCTTCATCTGATGAATCAGACAGGTCCTCAAAAGCATCGTCTTGCAGCTCACTTTCGGCAACACTCACATGGACTTGCCTAGAAGAAGCTCCAATTTTTCCAGACCCTTTCCTAACTGTTCTGCCAACATTTTCTATGAAAATAGGATGGCTTTTATTGGTCTCATACTTCGCTTGATTTTCTAAAGACGCGCTTGTTGATGAGTCATCTGCTTGTTGGGAGCCTGTCGTGTGTTGGGAGAATGATGGATCACAACTCCGCGCACTTAGTGTCATGAATTTGTTTTCAACAAACAAGGTCTGTTTCTCTGCCAATGGTGCTGACGACGCGTTTGGCCTTGTTCTTGTCTTGTCTGGAACTGAATCCTCATAGCGACTCTTAGCAAAAGCTTTTGATACCCTGCCTGTTTCAGAGGTATTATTGTCATCGTTGTGATTGACGATCGTTGAGTTTTTGGGTTTTTTCTGACTTTTATCAGTTGTGGCTCCTTGCATGTCATGTTCACTTTGTTGCGATTCTCTCAACTTCCGCTGGTAGCCACGCATACAGCGACGAAGACGTTTCTGCTCCTTTCGTAAACGATTCAGTTTGGATTTCATGTCGCGTCTGAAGATAAGAAATAAAAAAATAGATGACATGGTGTAAAATGTGCACAACATGTTGTATGAGCTACAAAGCCAAAGAGAATGCATTTATGTAGAGGAGATTAAGTCTTTTCTTTGTTTCTCTTACAATATATAGGCGCTCTTAGATCTTATTCTAACAGAATAATAAAGCAAGGACTGGTTTCATATAAGTCTCCATCTTTAGCAATATATTTTCCTCTTATCTTTTTCTCTCATGTTCTCGTTCTACCGCACTCCCCTCTCTATTTTTCTTCTATGCATACAATATTCTTTGTGAAAGGAAAAAGAGGATCCCATGTCGTTTAGAATATTTGCGCTAAATCTGAAATAGCAAGCAATCGAATATTAAAGAAAATAAAATGCGAAATGGATTAGGTTTTTGTTGTTGTTTTTTTTTTCAGCAAAAATGTGTATTTCATATGTCTATTATCATCCTTTCCTCTAATTGGAACAACACAATTAAACAGTTAAACTTGTTTATCACAAAAAGAAATGACAATGGCCTTCAGGTTCGACTCCGACCGTCAGGGATAAATTTGGGGTATCATCATTTCATCTGTGCCATGTCTGATAATTGCTTTGATGTTGAGAACACTTTGTTGTGGCATAGCTATATCACACAATCATCCCAATCGTAAAGGTTTAGCAAAAAACTATGACTGTTGTCTTGACTGAACCGTAACTGGTTTACAGGTCGGACGAAGGCAAAGTAGACAAACGTGTAGAAAACAAGCGTAAAATGCACACAATTTACTTGTAAGTGTCCACGGCCCTGCGGTACATTATTTCCCCACACGCTACCCGTGTCACAGTTACATTGTTGGCCTCACTCTGCACCCCATGAGCCCTGGCATAAACAGCTGGATCCATAGCTCCTTCCTATTAGTTCACTGATTTCCGTCAATTGATACCGTTAGCTGGAGACACAGAGAAACATAATTATGTAGCCAACATGTTTTATTTTTTTCCCTAGCGCATGGTTTTAGTAGCAAGATAAGATTATCAATTGTTACACCATCTCATTAGCGCATGTATACGTGAAAGGTGGAGTTTGGGATTTCAGCTAAATGTCCTTACATTACCGTTAATCGCGATTGTAACTTGGCTTCTGGTGATACTAAGGTTTTGACAGTTGATTCGAAATACATGAATTAAACTTTATTTATGCATGCAATATAAGAATCAAATGGATTGAAAAGTGCAGAGGTTATTATAACCACTGTCCAAAACAAACGGAAGCAGTCTATACACAAATGCATGATTTAGCCGCTCTCTTTGTTCTACACTTACCCGATTACGGGAGGTTCGCCTATTTTTTTTTAATTAATTTATTAAACTATCTCCTTTGTACTGTCATCTCAGGACCGGAAGTTTAAAGCATGAAATTTTCACATCGACCACGTTTATTCTACATTCTATATTCGAATTTTTAAAAAATAATAATTGTTTTCGTTTGAACTTATTGTTATATATGCATTGAATGCATAAAAAAGGTTTATTTCTTATTTCAAATGAGTTTTTTTTTAGTTATAATAAATTCTACAAATAAAAACCATATGTTTAGTGTAATTCATCAAGAACTTTGAATAAAACTTGCAGTCCTACTAAATCCCAGCCTGAAGTTTAGTAAGTATTTCCACTCACAGATAATAATTTGTCTGAAATTTCATAATGTATAGCTCGGACCACACTCGTAAGGTTTTCAGAATTTTTAAATTTCCCTTTAGAAAAAGTTTTGATCGCCCCAGTCAAAAACGTAGCAGCTCTTTTCCATGGTATAGAGTGTCTTTAAATGACATAAATTCTGAAATAATATATAGTTCATTAAAAACATAATCTCCGAATAAGTAAATGCATCAACCCATG
>JAWDGP010005301.1:27500-32500 GCA_033675545.1 Elysia crispata | reverse complement strand
TGCGGATTTAATGTATGCACCCCCCCCCCTTTTTTTTTTCCCCTCCCCCCCTCCCCCGTTTCCCCATCATTTGCTTCGAATAGAAGAATTTACAATTTTATTTTTTACGATTATTTTAGTCTTTGAAAGTTGTGTGCTAAAAGATGAAAATTAAAGCAAATTGGATTTGCTATAAAATAAAAGGAAAAGTTCTAGATTTTAAAATACATATACATGATACCCACGGCTGGTTTTACGAAAGATATTTGCAGGTGTGTAGTTTTAATATTAAGTAATACATTTTATTTTATGAGGATGGGACGTCTTTAGAAACAGTCTGTTATTTTCTTTCAGCGTTAAGGACGCGAAGGCCTTAAAGAGAGGAAATGACTTAGAACATCGACAAGACTTACAATCTTACATCGTCTATCAAAATGAACACAAAATGAAAACAAAACAAAGCAAAAGAAGAAGTAACGAGCCTTCAACGAAAAAAAATAGATATCTCAATTTGATTTTGAATGTGAGAGATAGAAAAACTAAAGCTGAATAAAATTTAGATTTTCTAAACTTTGATGTTTTGATAACCATTTATGTAAATATTCTAGCTTTTTATAGTCACTTATAATGCTGTCTACACAATAGTACTCATACATGTTTCGTGTTATATTTATTGTATAATAACTCATTTGTTTTTCGTTCCTCTAATCTTTTTCATTTAATAAAAGATTCTTTGCCATTCTTTAAAAAAAAAAATTCAACGTGTCGATAGAGTGTCAAGAATCTAGTACCGGCACATGTTATCAGTTAATCACGAACGATTTAGATTGAAACTATGTGATGAAAAAAGATGAAACGCAAAATCTTTTAAATGAAAATTTCAATAATATTTTTACACAAGTGATTCTAACCTGTATGTTCCGGAAATTTCCAGGCCTTGAATGCTGTATTCAGATAATGGAAAAAAACAACTCTGTCAAGCTTACTTTTTCAGAAACGGATCGAATTCGGTTTGACTTGTCTACGTGTATACGCACAAGGCATAACAATATTACATTAGGACGACACATGCCTGCTATGTACCTATTTCAATCATTATTCCTCAGCCCCAAAAAGGGAATTCCTCTCCCCTCTCTTCCCTCCACACACACATAAATAATGTTCGCCTCCTTCATTCAAGCACAGTGTACGAGTCATTTAGTCTCGGCTTTGTAAAGGCGTTGGTTTGGCATAGGTAAGGTAGTAAAAACATTGTAATTAACCTGAACTCGTCTGGCGTCATATTTCCCTGGTTGCCTACCTCCATGTATCTTTGCCTATCTGCCTTTCTCAATGTCCCGCTGCCTTTTGTCAGTATATTTTGATGGCATGAGTTTCTCCCCGATCCCCAACCCACACATACACAAATAATGAGATATACACTCTCTCTCTCTCTCTCTCTCTCTCTCTCTCTCTCTCTCTCTCTCTCTCTCTCTCTCTCTCTCTCTCTCTCTCTCTCTCTCTCTCTCTCTCTCTCTCTCTCTCTCTCTCTCTCTCTCTCTCTCTCTCTCTCTCTCTCTCTCTCTCTCTCTCTCTCTCTCTCTCTCTATATATATATATATATATATATATATATATATATATATATATAGTGAGTGTGTGTGAGTTGGAAAAAAGGGGGGGGGGGAGGGGGCGGGATGTATATGTATGAGTCCGAGTATATTCCTTAATTAGATTGGAAGAGTTTTCACAAGATATAAATATATGGGAGGTATTCTCTTTAGATCTTTGGTAAAATAAGAATTTTAGCATATGTGAGCCTGATTTTTGTCTCTTACACAAACAAACGTGTGGTGGGCTGTGGACTGGAACACTTGGCTACTCCCCCTGCAGAATTCGCCACTGACTCGAGTGCCATGAACAGGATTCCTTGACGTCTTCTATGTTATGATAGTGGACTATCATTCACGGAACGTGAATACAGAAGTGATCTGGCTTGACGTATGTTCACACGTCATTGACTTGGTTGATTGAGTAGCTCATAATGTTGACTTGATTGTCCTCAATTTAGATGTTTTTCAATACATGTTGACTTGTTTGTTTCAAATTCTTTACATGAAATTTTTCTGCACGGTCATGTAACACCACACAGACATAAAATCTTAGGCAAATGAGACATGAACTTTTAAGATACACATATTGTTAAAATGCTGCGTGAGAGCGGTAAGCATGTGAGAAAAGTGATTAGTATTCTACAGACAAATTATATTTGGTCGATTCTAAACAAATCAAACATCAATCAGTAAATTATAGAATAACTCATCAGCTTGACAAGATGAAGGGCTATGTTTTACATGAGTAAAATCAGATTTTAAAAACGATCAAATTAAATGTATTATCACCCGGACATCAAGGAGCTCCGCCCCCAAAATAAAGATTATTAAATAGTGTTAATAACAAAAAAAAAAAAAACAGTAACAGCAACAAGAAAGATGAAGATGATGATGATGATAATAATAATAATAATAATAATAATAATAATAATAATAATAATAATAATAATAATAATAAGAAGAAGAAGAAGAAGAAGAAGAAGAAGAAGAAGAAGAAGAAGAAGAAGAAGAAGAAGAAGAAGAAGAAGAAGGAGGAGGAGGAGGAGGAGAATGAGGAGGAGGAGGAGGAGGAGGAGGAGGAGGAGGAGGAGGAGGGGGAGAAGGAGGAGGAGTAGGAGGAAGAAGGAAAAAGAAGGAGAAGAAGAAGAAGAAGAAGAAGAAGAAGAAGAAGAAGAAGAAGAAGAAGAAGAAGAAGAAGAAGAAGAAGAAGAAGAAGAAGAAGAAGAAGAAGAAGAAGAAGAAGAAGAAGAACGGCATTCCCTTTTCAGTATTTTGAACTTTGATTAGATATTTTTAAAAGCATTTACCTATTTCATTTATGTTATTTTGTTTTGGGTTTTTTTTTTCCTTTCATTTTTTTTTAGGGGGGGGGGTGTTTTTTGTTGTTGTTGTTTTTTTTTTTTTTTAGGTCTTGCTGCTTTCATGCTATTCACTTGAACTATTTTCTATAATTTGATTAATTGGTTTAATGGATCATTAAGAATAAAAGCAATTTCTAAAGACTTTTATGCATGGCTTCATAAAATAATGACAAAAAGAATAAGAAAACTTTTGAAATGGAAAGCTGTTCGTAAGAAAAATCCTAATTTTAAAAAGAACTTTTCAATGGTCTGTACATTTTTTTTCCATGCTCGCAGTCTTGCACGTAGGCCTCTGAGCCGGAAAACCAACCAATCGACCATTTTGATCTCATCATGTCCATGTGCCTCTTTCTGAAGAACAAGACACTCTTCAGTGTTTACCTCGAACTATTCAATTACGTCTGAAGAGAAAGACTCGTTCTATTTAGAGCTGGGCAGTTTTCTCAAAGCACCCCATACAGATGATAAAATGACAATCATTGGCGTTTTCAACGCTCGATGGGCCAAAACATTAGTACCTAGAAAGGAGTTCTAGGAAGGCGTAATATTGGCAACTGCACCGATAATGGTATGATTTGTAGATGGGGCAACAACTGGACATCACCAACGCCAGCTATCAGCAAAAAAATAGTCTGAGACAACTTGGGTGTTTCATCGTTGAAAGCACTGGCACATCATCGACTAGTGATCCTAAGGGCACCGTAAACTTAAAGATGCTCAGAAAAAATGTTCTCATAGAATTTATTAAAACTCACCAAAATACAGATGAAGCAGGCCGTATGAACAAGCCTGAAAAACGAAAACTGCCACGAAAAAAAAATCTGGGGCGCTTTGTGACATCTTGAAGACTACCATACTCCATACATCTGAATACGTTTCAAGGCTAACCATAAGAGGACAGAGACTGGTTTAACGAGAATATTCATGAGATTCATGACTTGATGGCGAAGAAGGGGGCAGCCTGCCATGACATCTCGTTGAAATCACAATTGTATTAGACAGGGTACATTTCCAGAATGGAGAACCTGAGCCTACTTGAGATAATCTTGTATACCGAATTATCCATGGGCCATCGTGACACATGAGTATCAGGGGAAAAATACTAAGACTCCAGGTTGAAGTCCCTTGGTGTGTGGCACAATGATCAACATCATTCACCACCTACCACCCCGCTAGGCGCGACAATGTACTCTTCAATGACACCTCTTTTGAGGACCTTGGGAGATTTTGAGAGAGAAATGACACAGAAGAAAGGAAAGGGCAACCACAGCAACTACTTCCTTACTAAACTAGACTTCTGAGTGCAGTTATCAGCGCGCTTATGGTCAGCATGGAGCCCCATCCTCAAATCTCCCTTCGTTAAGTCAAGCCAAGAATCTCAATCGCAAGTTAAGAAAAATAATTTGGTCGAATATGTTTTATATTATTATTATTATTATTATTATTATTATTATTATTATTATTATTATTATAATTATTATTATTATTATTATTATTATTATTATTATTATTATTATTATTATTATTACTATTACTATTATTATTATTATTATTATTATTATTATTATTATTATTATTATTATTATTATTATTATTATTATTATTATTATTATTATTATTATTATTATTATTATTATTATTATTTAAGCCTTTTAATACAAGTTGAACTATTGTCATCATGATCCTATTCGTCTCTCACATCAGATGTCTTACAAATTACTTAACTCAAACTAGAAGTATGATGATCGTGATATTGCTTCAAAATAAACATTTCACACTTTAATTTTCGTTTGGAACATCATGTGGTAAATCGCTCCGTACCAGCATAAGGCTAAAATAGATTATTATGATGAAAAGAAAAGCTGACAAAATCACTAGATTATATTGACATGCACAGAAAGCTACTATCATTGAACTCATCCTTGGCTCGCTTACTAAATACGGTTTCATATCTTCCACCAAATGCAAGTCTTCATCCTAAAGACAAGGGCGGACCTATTCCAAAATAATATTTGTGTTCCTAAGAATTCTGCTCCCTTAACCTGTTAACCGGTTACCTTAAAATTTC
>JAWDGP010005301.1:0-22500 GCA_033675545.1 Elysia crispata | reverse complement strand
TGATGGCAAATTTCTTGAGGAGGTCAAAACATTCTTGTACATACATTCTCTTTTATGGGAAACATAACAAAGCCTACTCAGTGAAAACCAGTGCTGAGCATGATACCTACATTTAGCCAGAACTTAATGATTAGATATTTGTTTTGCTGTCCCTTTTTGAGAACAAAATAATCTTAGGTTAACAAATGCTCCCATAAGCTGAGGTGGGCATTGTGAATCAAAATAAGGTACCAAAAATTTTGATCTATTCAACTAACATTCAAGGCAGATAATTCCTTATCAGTAATAATACTTTAATAGGAGGAATATAACTATTTCAGGATATTTGAGCACTTTAAAAATTGCAGTAGCTACAATCAGGCACAAATTAAAACTAAAGACTCAAAATCACATTATTGAAATACTAAAACAAGTTTTGATTGGATCCAAAGAAAATATTTTCATTTAAGTTATTAAAAAAAAATAGCAAAAGCTTTATTTTAAGATGGGAACAATGGTGGCATGCAAAAACACGGATAAGCAGTGAATATAAAAGGGATCCATATAAAAAGGGGTCAGAATTCTAAGAAAGACACATCTTTTTTCTGTATTATCTTTCAAAATAAAAGTGAATGTTTGCTCAACTGCCTTTTTTTTTTTTAGACTTTGACAAAATAGAAATTACTTATCTAAAACTAAAGCTTTGAGGGGACAGACTTGGCAAAACATGACCTTGTATTTTCCATGACTGAAAAAAGTGAGTTTTTCAAGAGGTTTAATTATGCACATCATTACTGCTCATATCAGCACACAAACATCTTACGTAAATGTTTCAAACAACCCTTTTGAAGAATTCAAGAAATACATGTATATGAATGCACTGCACCAAGGTTTGAAAAAACAGAATGTGTCTAAAACCAAAAATACACATGAAATGTTTATATCTAAAAATGATGAACACAAAAAGTATCAGCCAAAAATTTGTCTGAATACATGTAATATGATTTAAATTCAAAATACTCTCATAAAAAGTCCCTTTACCATTGTCTTTACATTTGTCACAGAGGTGCAACACATAAACACACATCAAAAGAAAATTGGATTATTTTTTCCTCTGCTTTTCAGGAAAGTAAAAGCAAATGAAAAATTCAATAAATCTAAATCCCAATTCTTAGAAGACTACAACTTTGGTCAAGGGATCAATTTAGATAAAATTTGCAACTGAACAAAAAAGATCAAAGAAATGGGAGACAGGACGATTTTTTCCTTTCAAGATAATAGATAAAACTTTCTGACCAAGATCATGAAAATAAAATTTAGAAGGCTATAATGAAAAAAAAAAAGGCATACAAAAAGATTAAAAAAAAAAAAACTATGATAAGGTATATATACTATATCACAATGACTAATATTGAGCTAAAAAAAAACATTTGGCTGAAAATCAGGATCATATTCTATATTTGAAAAATGAAACTAAAATAACAAAACCATATGCATATTTCTTGTATCTGTTAAAAACTCAAGAAAAAGAATAGGCAGTTAATTTCTATCTCTGAGTATGCACAAGAAAAAAATCAAATGCCATCATCATTCATAAAAAGTAATGTGTGATAAAAGCTTGCATTATCTTATTTTTGGGGGGAAGACCATCATAATTTCTTGAAAGTAAGACCCAAAGAAAGTGAGATTCCCTAATTATAATTGCACCAAATGAGACAGCATGTTGAACACTACCCGGTACATTACTGAATGAAGTTAACTTCTTTCTTCTTTTGAGAAAAAAAAAAAGAACCCACATAGATGAAACTGTCAACTTCCAGTGATATTTTGAAACCACCCTATCAGACATTGACCATGTTCGTTAAATAGGGTAATGTGGCAATAGGCAAGGAAGCAACTAAAGTATATGAAGCTTTAAGAGAGGTTCCTACCCAATATCTTTTGTCATGAACTTCAATATTTCACTGAGGCCAACTGTTTAAGGACCATTGAAAAAATAATCTCCTATGCCTTGTAAAGCAAATTGGATGACTGATACATTGGGGAATAGCAGCCATTAAAAGAGATATCAATTAGGAAACTGATACATTGGGGAATAGCAGCCATTAAAAGAGATATCAATTAGGACAACAAAGCATTAGTTGATTTTATAGCCTACAAAGTTGGCATTCTTTTATCATCAATCCAGAGAGTGTTATCACTGCGGATAAGCTTCTTACCCAATGGATCATGTACATTAGAACCACAGCAAATAAGTGGGTGAGATTTTAGAAAAATTTAAAGCTTGTGATTAAAAAAAATTTCTGAGATCATAAAGGGTGATGAAACTAGGATTAACTTTCATGAACCTTTCAGAAAAGAACAAAACAATCACTGGCTGCCTAAAGGCTCCTTATCAGTGAAAAATACCTAAAGCCAAAAGTAATGTACCTTTTTCTTTCATATCAAAAAGAATTGTGACATAGACATCTTGCCAAAAGAATCAAACAGTCAACATTGACTTTTACACCAAAAAAGTCCAATCTTAAGTTATTTGTTTTTACAAAATGGCCAGTCCTTGCCCTTGCAAAGAGCAGAAACAAAAGTCTTTGTAATAACGCAGTCTATCACAAGCGTCCTTTTACAGCACCCTCCATATTTACCAGATCTTGCAATATGCGACTTTTTACATTCTTTCCAATATTCAAGAAAGCACTAGGAGAGAGACCTTTTGTCAGCTGATTAACCTTCAGATCAGCTATACACCACTGCCATGCAAATACAGAGCTGCCAACCTAACACTAGTAACAGACAACAAAATTTACAATTGTAAAAAAAAAGGGTAAGATTGTTTCATAAAAGGTACAATCTCAAACCTTGAAGAGAGAAGTATGCAGGCTTACACAAGTTTATATATTGCCTATAGTCAATATGCAGTACAGTACCTAAAAAATAATCTCACAATAATAAAAATGACCTTTAAAACATTACTGCTGCGGCCAACCTTCTCAAGAGGTGCTGCTGTATAAGATTTTGTTCTTTTTCTCCGAGTGATTTTTTGCTTTTTTCTTGGGTTGTTGTTACTACTACTCCAATCTAAAATAATGCTTTCAGAGAATGATCATCTTGACTCTACACAGTATCATATAATTGATATAGGCCTTAGAAATATAGATCTATAAATTAAATAACCCTCATCTTAAGTTAATAAAAACTTGTCTTTTTAATAGATTTGTTGATTACTTACTAAAATACTATTACTAGAAAGCAGTCTCAATTGTACATAATCAGAGAAGCCTCTGTCAATTTCAAATCTTGTGGTCTATAACTTATAAGCCTGACTATCTGATGAAAAAGGTGACTGTCAAATTGATGCTTTAGCCCTACCTATCGTATAGCTGCCTTCTATAACTTTGAAAATGGCAATTGAGTGTCTGTGATTTTGTTCTCTATAAAATTATGAGCCTGTCAAAGTAAGAGCACACTACCTTGGACAGCTGAGCGCCACTTAGAGAGTTTATGCATATTGACCCAGGTCATAATTCAAAATATCAATCCATGAAATTTAAGAATTTACTTAGTTTTTGCACTTACTATAGCATGAGTTGACAGATCTAGTCTGTGTTAGATCTACTTTCTGAACAAGCTCAGTTAGTGAGTTTTAAGTACTCAGGAAAGGGTACATATGGGAAGAAAAAAAAGACGCTAAACCCATTAAGCAACCTGGGAAAAAGTAGGACAAATCAGAAATGTGGTGTAAATCCTAACAATCCATAATAATCCCTATAAATACACTTTAGCAAGTATTCCTAACAGCGACTTCAAAATGTATTCATAACTAGGCTTATTCAATCCCATAATATGCTGATTATTTTCGGAAATCAAAGTTAAATTGATTTTCCCCTACCTTTTCCATCCCTTGATCTCTTTGGTAGTATGGTACATATATAGCAATGTATATCAATCCTTCAAATTGTCCCAAATATATAAATCATCACCTTCGGAAAAAGAACAGGACAATGCAAAACTCGATTTTCATTAAGAATTGCACTGATTTCTTTGCTGTTAAAATATCAAGTAAAAAATGGCAACAATTTGCAAGAGCTTTAATATCTCTTTCTAACATATAAATCCAATAGGACCCTCAGATCACCCTTCTTAGTGTTCTTACTCAGATCCTAAAACATATTAGACAACTTGAGATATGCTAATGGCACTATATTAATTGCAGGAAACAAAGAAGACTTGAAAAAATTATTAGATATTGTTGAAAAAGAAAACAGAAAGAAAGGCTTGGAACTGACCAGCAAAAAGAGAGAAGAAATGGTCATCAGACATAATAAGGGGTAGCCACCGATCAAAATCTTTATCAACGGCAATAAAATCAAGCAAATCGATCAGTTCAAATACTTGGCTACTTTAACATGGAGTGATGCACACAACAACACTGAAATTGCAGAAGAATAGCGCAAGTAAAAAAGTTTCAAGGCAATGAAATCCACATAGTCATATATATATATATATACATTTCCATTCAAATGAGAAGAAGAGCAATATTGAACCCAATCTAATGTATGAATGCGAGGCCTGGACAATTTCAAAACAGCTACAAAAGAAACTGGAGGCAACTGAAGTGTGGTTCCTATGGAGAATGCTACGAATCTCATGGGCTGCAAAGATACCCAACTAAACGGTGATATGAGAAGCTGACACAACAAGATCACTCATAAATAAACTTATAACGCCAGAGAAACTACAGAAATCAAAAGAACATGTAGCTGGGGAAAACAGCAAGAAAATATGTTGGATGGGTTAATAAAGTGGCTAAAAGTAGGACAAATGACAGGTGCACTAAAAGCAGTGAGGGGATAGAGGTGCATGGAAGGTTATGACTGCCTCCGTAAAAGGTAAAAGAGAAAGGCACCTAACATTGATTAAAAACTATATAAAGCTAGAGAGGGATTATTCAATTAAAAGAGTAATAAATACTTGGAGTCCAAGTTGATTGCCAAACACTATTCAAATCAATACAGAGCCACATCTGGTTAATTGACTATCTCAATATTTGCCTACGGTCTATGGTCAGAGTCAAACTAAAAAAAGCATATGATTATTATTTGCTGCGGTAAACAGATAAATGATACCAGAGAAATTCAATAAGGAACCTCGATCAAAACTTGCAATTCTATCCTGCAACTCAGCAGAGTAAACAAACTCTGTATAGCAGGCAAACTCAATAGATAATGCTTTTCCAGAAAAATTAATTCTTATAAATCATCATTCTTTTCTGACTTTCAACATCTACTATGCAATATGAACCACAGGGCCTACAATGCCATAAGATTTTCTCACATTGACACCATGGGGCAATTGAATTTTTCAAGACAAACAAATAATAATTGTGAGCAAATTTGCGTGATTGCATCTTTTAAAAAAGACAATTGCACCGTCTTCTTTGGATTTTCTCGAACTAATATCTTTAAAAGTGACATTTTAAAACCATGACAAAGCAGAAAGCCAAAAAACTCATAAAAATTCTAAGTTGACTAAATATATGGTGCACAAAATATTCTGTCTTATATTACTATTTATTGGACTTATTTTTTTGTTATAGATGTCTCTTGATTTGTTTAATTAAAATCCAGTATAATGCAAAAAAAAAAAAAAAAAAACATTTCTGCCATTATTTTAAATGAGTTCATTTCCATGCCAAATGTATATCCTAGCAGAAGATGAAGAGTAACCTTCATTTAAATTTGTAAATAAAAGTTCCACGCAAAAACATTAATTTCTCCAGCATGGCAGACTTTCATCAAAAGTATGTATTGTCATTGATTTACATGCATTATTTTTTTAAATTTAATATCAAAAGCATACTAAAGCATTTAAAAAAAAAAAAGAGAAAATAAAAATATTGACCAACAATCCAGATACAAATTGGATTGTAGTGATGGCTTTTTAATGATAATACCAAATCTTGCTTTCAATTTTATGTCATGAATTCAGAAAAGATCCCATTCTTAAATTTTAGAAATAAACATGGTATGAGTTCAATAAATCTTTCTAACTTATTAAAATTTTCATTGTAGGGTACCAATAACAGCAGACCTGCCAACCTAAATTGTCTTTCATTAATCTCAACTTTCAGTCACAGGAAGTTGGGAAAATCCATAAGATTGCAATGTAGTAATCTTTAAAGGCCTAATATAAGAGTAATGAATAATTTAGTGAAGAAAAAAATTGGGCAACATGATGCATCATTTTTCTTTTAAATATTAAGCATGCAATCAAAACAAATCATAATAAAAGTATTTACATATTCTTCATGAAACTTGATTACCATTCTCTCATCAGATCTTGATAGAGATAAATATTAATGAGGTGATCAGAATTTATATCTAAGGGTAGAATTCTCCTTCAAAAGGCTTGAATAAATTGTGGATATTGCTATAAAAAGTAGGATTAATTATGTATATAACATCATCTCTTTAAAATGCAATGAAATTAGAAATTAGATAGATCTAATCAAGGTGAAAACATTCAGCTGTAAATTTGTACAATAACAGGTGTATCTGATTCAGCAGTTATCTTCATCTAAGTTAAACATTGAAATTATCTTTAGATTTGGATCTATACAATTTACAAAATTAAGATATAAAAAAGGACAAGAACTAGATTTTCATTAAAGCTAACTCTATTGATATGTTTAAATATAACTCTTGTTGTTAATGCCTCTATTGAAGTGTATAGATTGTTATTGATAGATTTCAGATCTATTTTTCTTATCACTTTCATTCTCCATACTATTATTTTTGGTTAAGTTTTTGGCTGGTGCATTGAGCATATATGAGACTAAATCATATACTAGACTAATGTGATAATTTTAGAAGGTAATAAAATAAGCATTAATAAAAATACTAAAAAATTCTCACACATAAATGTATAAAAAAAACAACAACTGCACTAAGGTCTAAAAGAATTATGACTCAAAATTATCTCTTGGCCAATTAAACCTCCTCTACACCTGTTATGCAATCCCATAAACTTGAGTAGAAATGGGAAAAGAACTCCTGTCATAAGTAATTAAAAATCATGGTTTTTGCATCCCTACCATGAGAATTTTGCTAGCATAAAAACGGCCACTAAGGCCTCCAGAGCTAACCAATAGGCTTAAATTCTCCCGTAAAGATGGACCTAGGCCTAGGTAATAAAAAAAACAGTAAACAGTTCCTATAAAATGGCAATGGTTTAGATAGTTAAGTTGTACATGTATTTCCCTTACAAAGATCTAGTTTCTCCTCCAAACTTATCTCCAAGTGTGTAAGTTAAAAAAAAATTATCAGGTGGTATGATATTTGGACTTCAGGTGTTTTTCATAACATTTTTCAATAGTTGGATTTAATTGATACACGTTGAAAAAAGATTTTAGTGATAATTCATGTCTTGAGATTTAACCTCATAATCAGATGCTTACTCCTCTCAGTGAACACTTCTTATAAAATAAATATCAATAAATCTTCAATTTACGTAAGAAAAAGAATATTGAATCAGATCACAAGATCAAATGAGAGCAGCTAAATGATGGGTGAAAACTAAAAGAATATTAATAGCTCTATTTGTAAATATAAACATTTTTTTTTCAAACATTATGGAACAGCAGTACATCTGAAACAGGATACAAAAAACGTTTTCAAATGTACGTTTTTCAACTTGCCATAATCTGTGCCAAGTTACCTGTAAACCCTACATTTTGTAAATTGCTGTCATAAATTACACCTCAATTGCAACACAGGCAGGTCTATAACAAAATGTGCCAACAATGACTATATTTAGAATTTCAGAAAAGCAAACATTGCATATATGAGTTAACAAGGAATGCTCACTATGATAAATGAAATGTTCACCCAAAATGCAGCTCAGGTTTTCAAAAAGCTATATAGTGGACTCTATGAAAAGTCGTCTCTAATAATATCAAACTCAATAAGCAAAGATTCTTTTCACTCTTTCTCTCTTCATTGCAAAGTACATCAATCTTATCAGATGTGATTCAGTTTTAAGCCAAATCTAAATGACTTATTTCATATAAGTTCTATTAGAGAGAGCCAAATGCTTGTAAAATTTATTAAATCACTGATGATCACATGTATGCCTGATTAAATGTGACCTTTACATTGAACTATATGAATTGAATTTCAGTGGTGAATTGTAGTTTACTTGTAAAAACAATGACTTCTGCCATTGAATATAATCTAATTAAGCAAGCTAGCACCGTTCCCATCCTGAACGCCAAAATTTGCATCTGGAAGATCTCCTTCTTGTTGCTCATTAATGAGCTGGGACTGCCACATCTCAGCATATTGACCATTTTGCTCTAAAAGTTCTTGATGCCTGATAATAAAAAAGAATAACACAACAGAATTTGGTTAAAACAACAGAATTTGGTTTAAAGTTGCAAGACATCATGAGACAAAAAAAACAACATAAAATGAGACATGGTGCAACTCTAAAAATTACAAAACAATACAAAAAAGTTAGCTTTCAGTTTCACTTTTCATCCCAGATTAAAAAAAAACATTTGGGGGGAGGAGGTGGGTGGGGAGAAAATACACAGATTCACATAAAAATAAAAATTAAATTTTTTAACACAAAATACGAGGGCATATTGATAAGTTTTGCCTCCAAGTCCATAACTTTGGAAATAATGAAGACAAACAAATGATACTTACACCAAATGAAAGGTCATTTTATTTAGCACCAGATGACATATCATTTTTCAACATAATCACCGTCCCGTTCGATACAGAGCCGCCACCGACAGACGACCTGTTGGATGCCGTCAGCGAAGAAGTCAGCAGTCTTGTCTCTGCACCAAGAAAGAACAGCATTCTTCACATCTTCGTCTGTCTCATAACGGTTGCCCTTGAGGTAATCCTTGAGTTTTGGAAAAAGGAAGAAATCGCTCGGAGCAAGATCTGGGCTATAAGGCGGGTGCGGTAATGTCCGGAGACCTAAACGATCTAAAGCCGTGCGAGTTTCCAAACTTGTGTGAGGGCGAGCGTTGTCGTGATGGATGATGGAAACTTTCTCACTCCTTACCCGTCGCAACCTCGCTTTCAGTTTCTCCAGTGTGTTCACATATTTCGTAGAATTCACGGTGTTGCCTTGTTCCAAAAATTGTGTGAACCACACCCTCACTGTCCCAAAAGATCGTGAGAAGCAGAAAGTTTCTGCTCGATGGGTCCCAAGAATGCTGACGCCTCAGATAAAGCTGCAAAGAGTGCAAATCTGTAGAGAACTGTTGGCAAAATTTGATGAGGATGGTGAAGACTTCCTCCGTCAAATTGTCACTGGGGATGAATCCTGGGTTCATCATTATGATCATGCATCGAAGCAACAGTCGAAGGAGTATAGACACAAAACGTCACCATCTCCGAAAAAATTCAAAGTGTTTTCTTCCGCACGGAAGGTGCTTCTCACGATCTTTTGGGACAGTGAGGGTGTGGTTCACACAGAATTTTTGGAACAAGGCAACACCGTGAATTCTACGAAATATGTGAACACACTGGAGAAACTGAAAGCGAGGTTGCGACGGGTAAGGAGTGAGAAAGTTTCCATCATCCATCACGACAACGCTCGCCCTCACACAAGTTTGGAAACTCGCACGGCTTTAGATCGTTTAGGCCTCCGGACATTACCGCACCCGCCTTATAGCCCAGATCTTGCTCCGAGCGATTTCTTCCTTTTTCCAAAACTCAAGGATTACCTCAAGGGCAACCGTTACGAGACAGACGAAGATGTGAAGAATGCTGTTCTTTCTTGGTGCAGAGACAAGACTGCTGACTTCTTCGCTGACGGCATCCAACAGGTCGTCCGTCGGTGGCAGCTCTGTATCGAACGGGACGGTGATTATGTTGAAAAATGATATGTCATCTGGTGCTAAATAAAATGACCTTTCATTTGGTGTAAGTATCATTTGTTTGTCTTCATTATTTCCACAGTTATGGACTTGGAGGCAAAACTTATCAATATGGCCTCGTATAATCAATGAACTATGTTAAATTATTAAGATGGGAAAAAAACAATAAAAACAAAAAATAAAGAAGATAAAACATAAAGAAGGCGAAAGAAGAGGAATATGAAATAGAGGGAGAGAAAGAGACAGAGACAGAGAGAGAGAGAGAGAGAGAGAGAGAGAGAGAGAGAAAGGAGAGAAAGGGAGAGAGAGATCATGATGATGGTGATGATAATATCTTGTTTAATAAAGATTTAAAAAGGAGATATAAATAAGTTAAAAGTAACAAGGCACATGATGAAGGAAACTTGTATTATTTATTACTTGATTTAATTTCTCTATTGAAAGCCAATGAAGAGAATATAGTAAGTTATCAAATAAAATCACAAGACCCTGCTACTTACGTGCCCATCTCCATAATCTGACCTTCATTGAGTACAATTATCTGGTTGGCATGTATAATGGTGGACAAGCGATGAGCCACAATGATTGTGGTTCTGTTCTCACAGACCTTAGCTAAAGAGGCTTGGATGCTGCGCTCTGTTTTTGTGTCTAGGGCTGAAGTGGCCTGGGAAAACGATCATTTTCTTGCTTTGATTAAAGTTAAATGAATATGTGTAAATAAATCGTCATATATTCTGTACATAAGTAAGTTATGAGTGATCTTAAATGTTCAAATTAGTGTCTATAGTGACAAAGAAATATTTAATAATTTCTATTTCTACTTGCTCAATCTCCTCTTAAGATGTGAATCAAGGGAACAGAGTCAATTTTTTTTTTTCAAAATTTAATTATGACCTTTTATTTTAACTTAAGGATTGATAGGTAATGCAGATTTCAAGCTCGTTATTGATGTCCCTTCCAAACTTTCTGCATCCTACAAAAATTGATGAGTTTAATTTCACTTATAACTTGTTAATGTAAATATATTCTCTAACCATTTCAGTGATGTGCTATTGTTTTAAGGTTCACATGGCTTTTCAGATATCACTTAATATTTCTAACATGCTCTAAAAGGATTATAATTGAAATGAAAAAGAAAACCTCATCTAGCAGAACAATGGCTGGAGCTTTCAGTAAAGTCCTTGCAATTGCAACTCTTTGCTTTTCACCACCACTCAGCTTTAAACCTCGCTCTCCAACCACAGTCTCATATTCTGAGGGGCAAGAGATATTCCGCTTTTCACTCATTTTAAGAAGTATAAATGCTCTCCTTAAAAAATAGAAACTAAAGCATTTACCAATTATGGCTAAAAAAAATAAAATAAAAATACAACTCAACCTTCCACAAACTTAAGAATATTGTTGTCATATTTTGTTTCAATTATTTTTTCATAAGCCTGAATTTTTGAGGCAATATGACATTCAGTTGTGAGAAGACTTTGAGGTAGAATTGATTTGAAGCCAATAGCAATAACTGTATGCCTGTTTCAAAACTCCAGCCTAAAATTCAGCTCTGCAAACACCAATTATTTGGAACTGCACAAAAAACATATGTGAAATTGTTGTTTTTTAATGCCGGCAGCCTTACATCCAATCATAGCAACATTATGACTCTATGGTAGTGGTGGTAGCTGATGTGAGTCTCAGCAGCAGCATCAACAGTAATAGATTCTGCTCTCTTATTTCTTACTCACTATCCATGGTGCGAAAATTCAATTAAACCTTACTCTAGATTCCAAACTGAATTAAGTAAACAAATAATTATTTCTATGAAGTATAAAGTTGAAGAAAAAGGCTTCAATTGCCAACTGAACACGGTTTTAGAAAGACATCAAGAAAAACAATAACTTCTGTTCAAAAAGCATGCAAGATATTAGAGAAATGTTTCAAATTAACTTTTCAAATATGGATGGTCAAAGCACTTGCAAATTTCACATTTACAGCTACATTTTCTTCAGTTTTAATCTGCATTGTAAAAAGTAAAAGAAAGGAAGAAAATCTATTAACTTTACAATGTTTAAAAGTCCTCCATTAATTAATATTAAATTTCAAATGAATGCTTGATAAGTTCCTTATTCTACCAATAAACAAAACAAGGTAGGATAAAATCAATTTGGTAAAACCACAATAATTAATGAAAAAGACTCATACTGACATTTTAAACTTAGCTCATGGAATCAGCCATATATATATTCCACATAAGTACAATATTCACTGTTAAGGTTAATCAAAATTATCTTACTTTGAGGAAAATTCAGAATTCTGTTGTGTATTTCTGCTGCTTGAGCGGCATTCTCCACTTCCTCATCTGATGCTGAAACTTTGCCATATCGAATATTGTATCTGAAGGATGCATAAAGCTAATAATATCAAAAAATTTCAAAATATAAGATAGATAAGAATAACTAACATACACTTGCAATTCTATTAAAACTATAAGTTCTTATAAAGCTTGCCAAGGCCTAAAATTGTAAAACGTTTCATTGGCATTTTAGGAGTATAAATTATTTCCCCTTGTATAAAAACATCTGATGATGTTGGGATGATAAATGGATCCTTGCTTAGACTAATTAAAAAGACCAAACTGTGATTAAGTAAAAAAATTCTTCATCATATTGTGGAAATATGTTATGGGTTACAATGGAGAAAGTCTAATTTCTGGGGAAAAATATTACTAGCCTTGTCCTCACAGCTTGCAAAAGATACAAGTTCTTTCCTCAAATGACAAAAAAATTTCAAGAATGATGTTAAGCTTTAACAAAGTCTTTAATAAAGAATAATTCCTGGCACAAAGTTCTTGATCCTGTGGAAACATAATATTTACCAAAGAAAGTGCAGGAGAGTATAGGTTTGATCTTCCCAGACTCTCGAACAGCAGTGTTTGACAATCTGAATAGATATGTAACTTATCTTGGATTTTTTCTATTCCAGTCAGCACTTGTCAGCCTAAAAAAAACAAAAACAAAACCCATACCACGGTATCTGGATCATTTTCTCTCCCAATCAAAAGCAAATATACTCTCACCTTATGTCACTATTAAAAAGAACAGTATCCTGAGGAACCACTCCAATGCACTGCCGCAATGATTTTTGAGTAACCTAAAATGATCAAGTACTTTATGAATGTACTTTGTACAAAAATTTAATTAAGTTTACAAACAGTTATAACATATCATATTTAAATTTAAGACAGAATGCTGAAAATATTAATATTGGCAACATATATCATGACCAGAATTAAATTTACGGGATAAAATGCTTATGATGAAGTGAGAAACTGATAACTCTAAAATTAAATTTCATATTAGCAGCAACATTAGTAGTAATATCAAGAGAAGCAGTAGTAATAATAATAATGATAATAATGATAAAATTAATAATAATAATAATAATATTATTAAAAAGACAAAGACAAAGAAGAAGAAGAAGAAGAAGAAGAAGAAGAAGATTAGACAAAGAGGAGAAGAAGTAAAGAGTATAAATACAACATAAGAGATTACAAACTTCAAGAAAACATACATTCATTTCGAAAAAGGTTCCACCCTCTCATTTATTCGCAGAAAAAAATGAAACTTCCATGCAGGAAAATGTATTTAGGACACTGGGTAATGAACAGCCATAAGTATTTAAATCAGAGAAATTGATTAAAAGAAATAGAATCTGCCCTTCCTTCTTATTGATTTTATCAGTCTTTTTCGATAAATAATTTTCTATGAGGAAATTTATAATAAGACTGACAGACATCACGGCTCCAACATTCAACCTTGTTTCAATAATGGGTAATGAAGTATTAAAGCATCAAGATAAAAAGTTACTGCTAATTATTCATCAAGAAATGGAAACCAGTATTTAAAAAAAAGGAATTGATATATTCATTCATATGAAAAAAATTATCTTACAGAACAGGTTAAGGTTTTCATTACAAAATTGATTAAGAAGCACAAAGGGCATAAAAGGCAGGTCATTTTTTCCAAATTATGGGTGCTAAATTCATTTTTGAAAAATCACAATTCTGGCTGTTCTAATTATAGTTTTCCATTTTCAAAATATCATTTTGGCTTACCTTTTCACTCCACTAAAAATTGTTTAAGTTTTCTTTTCAGAAAACAAGCCCATTTCTATCATAACTTAAGTTCGAAGCATTTCATTTACTTGGCACTACTACTATACCCTCCTTTGCTCCATTATGATGAAAGATTCAGATAGTTTGTAAGGGCCTCAAATAGATAAAGTGGATACCATACAACCCGACTCTGATAAGCCAAATTAAACATATGAGAAATCTTTTTCGGATCCAAATTAGTTAATCTTTCAATGTTATATACTCTTAAATTAAATGTCTAATTATTAAATATACAAATGCTGATTTCATGCAGTTCACATAAACAAACTTTTTTTTTGATCGAACAAACCTCTTTTATGTCTTGGCCATCTATGAAAATGCTCCCTGACTGTATATCATAGAAACGAAAAAGAAGACGCACAATGGTACTTTTACCACTTCCAGTGTGGCCAACCTAGTAATAAAATAATGATGAGTTAAATATTGATCAAAAGAAAGGGTGACAAGTTGAGGAGTTTTTTTTAGTTTGTTCTCTTTTCTAACAGAATATATTTTGGTTTTACACAGTGAGATTCTATATTGTGTTATATGCTTTGCTTCTCTTACCAGGAGAGAAAAAAAAAACCACTGCATTTTTTTTTATTATTGTGGGCCTGTAATTTGAAAAATTTTGAAATGAAAAATAATGCCACTAGTTGCCAATTTACCTACTACCAATTGAATGATGGAGTTAAACTTCAGCGCTTTTATTTCTTACACACAGATTGCACTTGCTCCATTTAAGTTTCTTTGGATAAAAAAAAAGTTTATGATGAAAAATATGTCCTCAATGTATATTGGTCAGTTATTTTCCCTTGGTAGATTATGTAACATTTGTCAACCTCGCAAAAGGTGTTGAAATACAGGACAAATACTCAAATTTGAATATCCCTCCAGAGTGCAAATGCAGTAAGTGTTTAGAAATGGTAACAAGGGTTTGAAAAATCATGCGCTCTTTGCTGAATGACTTTAACTTACTATGTGTTCTCTCAATTCAATTCTAACCTAAGTTTGCTAAAAAAAGAGTAAGGCAAAATATTTCATTATAATATTATGAAAAAAGCCAATAAGTATTTTAGGCTAATACACGCATTTTGGTTAAGGATTTTGTGGAAACCACTTGTTACTTTTTATGGCGAGGAGGGTGCCATTTGTTGTTTTTGTTCACAACAAGAATGGCAGGCTATGGTTAAGGCATGAATTTTGGTGTGAAGAATGTTGTTTATTTGCAAAATCCTGGAAAAATATATGCTTTTAACAATTATTTTTTTAGACACATGATCTTAAAAATAAATGTACATAGGCTGATAAGCTAAATGTTGACTTGATCCAAATGATTTGTTCCAAGATCTACAGAAGTGTTGAAAGACAGAAACTGGTGGTGAAGGTCTCTCTTTACCCATTCTAAATTCCACAACTATTAACGATTTAGAAAACATTCCTGTCAGCATAAACCTTTTCATTTTACTAATATATCCTTTAGTCTTTGGATTATTTTTGAATACCTCAATGACAGGATGTATCTAGATCTACCAATGCTGGCAGGCACAAGTTGCACAGGTGAGCCACAGCTGACTGCTGTGTGGGCCTAGCTATAAATAACTTTCTTCACTGGTACCAAGATTGGATTGGTCTTCACTGCTGTGAGCTGTGTATAAGCAGAGGTTCTTTTGCATTTAGGCTGGCGCCATGAGGGGCACATGTGCAGGTTACTTCAAATCTAAAAATAGTTTGCTTATACAAAACAAGTCTATTGGCTTATGCTTATATTGCTTAGAAAAAAAAAAATCAATAATCATGTAATAACAAATACTTGCCAAAGCATATGTATGTCCTGGCGGCACAGTAAAAGACAAATCTTTGAGAATGGGTTTACTGTGGAAAGAAAATATACCTTTGTAATTTTTCAAGCTATAATACCATGAAGAGCCTCCTTAAATAATCCATAGGTCCTATTGGATTTTCTCTGAAAACAAAATACTTCCTAAAAGTGGATATTATCTCTAAAATCAAAATACTTTCTAAAAGAGTGTGTGTGTGTGTATCTCCCCCCCACCTTCCCAAATAGATGTGCATTTAATGATTTAGTGATTTTAACCATGTCATTTCTGATTACCTTGGATCATAGTGGAAACACACTTTCTTAAACTGGATCTTCCCTCCTTGCAATTCAATATCCTTTGCATTAGGAGCATCTTTGACCTTAAAAAGTACAGAGTAGCTTTGTAAGGGTAAAAATATGACAAGCTGTTTAACATACATATATCATGTTCTTAGACTAGTTGAAATCCATTCATTTTGCATAAATAGATGACATGATAGAGAGTTACTAAGCCACAGAACTAAATTTGATTTATTGAGTTTTATTAATTCTCTTTTTCTATTTTTCTTTTTTGATAAATATTATCCTTCTTGTTAACTTCTGACAAATCAAAATGATTATTTCTAATTGTGTTTCTTCCTCAGCTTCCCCCAATCTTAACCAAAATCCCTAAAAATATTTTTCCACTATATTATTTCTACACCTTCGTTTTCACTATCCATCTACTTTTAACAAAAGTATTCCTTACTTTCTCTTTTGCCTGTCTCTCTTTTTTTTATGGCTATTTAAAACTAGTGATGAAAAAATTTTTAGGAATGAAAATTTCTGATTATGAAGTGCTAAATTTGTTGTATTGAAGTAAGTTTAATGGAGGCCACTAATCCTTTTTCCTTTAAATTCACTTTTCCACAACCACCACCCAATTTGCATCAAAATCAACCCAACTACCATCACCAATGGTGCTGCAACTGCTATTACTACTTCTGCATCTTTTATACTTTCTGTATTATTCCACTTGCTGAATAAATAATTTATGATCTACTTACCTCTAAATCTTTATCTAAGAGATCAAACATATTTTCCATGTCAATGAAAGCCTGCTGAATCATCCTAAATAAGGAAGAAAAGGATTTTTTAATTCACATTACAAGAGGTAAAGGTGATGTTACCAGAGACTTTCAGTTAGCAAGAAAAGGAGCAAGTAACACTTATCAGAAATCTAAACAACAGCTGAAAAGTTAAATAGAAAAAAAAGCAAAATTAATACATGTTCTAATAAAATTTGCGCTTATGGTCTAAAACTTAGAAATGTAATGTTAGTATTGTTATCTAGAGTTTGCAAGAAAGTTTTACAAAATGTTCCATTTTCCCTCTTCCCTCAAGTATAAGATGAAATACTGCACCAAATAGGGTGTACAAAGTTTTATTCAAAGTAAGGTTTCATATAGAAGAACATTTTATAAGAGCACAATCTATAAAATTTCTCTGCAATACAAAAAACTCCTATGTACTTATTAACCCAAACAATCTGTACCATTATCATGTAACAACCCTTCAAATAAAACCATGTGTGACAAAGCTTTTTCTTCTGCTGTCCCTTAGCTATGGAACTCAGCCCCACATTATTTAGAAAGAATTAAGCGCTCCATTATATCAAAATGAAGCTCAAAACAGAGATGTCAGTCATTCAGGGTAAGTCTGATTTCAGAGTTTTCTGTTGCTTCTGGTTTCAGCTCTTACCTTTGTACAAGTTTGTTATTTCTTTTAATGAAAATAATTTTTTTTTCTATACTTCACCTTCTTGATACACAAACTCAATGAACTAATAATTTTCACTTTCTGTTATTTTCTCAACTGCCTCTATTTTTATTAGAGATTCTAAATTGAGCTGACAGATTTGGATGTATATATAGACTAGTGGCTATTTGTAATGTTTGTAGCTACTACTAGACTTTTATTGGAATCTAGTTTCAGAAATCTTTTCTATTTTCGATTCCCATGCTTCTTCAACCCCTTATATTTCTTGCTGTGCTATGTACTACATAATTTTCTATTTTTAATTGACATCATTTGCTGCTTTTTCATCACTTAATGTTTCAGTTCTACACCATACAAAAGTGAACAGCATTAAATTAAATCATTCTAAATTTTTGTTCACTTATATATTAAATGGTTCACATGGAGAGAAATTAGTTGAATTTGAATGCATTTTGAGTTGCATGGAAAAGTCAACTGATGGATAATCCAACATGGCCACCGTTTGAATTGTCTGAAGGGCACTAAGACTTTCCCGGAACATCATCAACTCTGTAATTCCAGTTTCGAGAGATGTTTGTCAAGATTTATAAAATTATTAATTCTTAGCCCAACAGAAAACTAAGCAACTTCTCTGAGATTGTTCATTCTGTGGCTTAGTTGCTGATCGTCAACAAAGCTTGATTCATTGACATATTAAATTATTATCCCGCCCCCATCTCTGTAAGAAGTTTGGATTTGCTACAATTTGTAAAAATATTGATTTTGGTGAAAGTATTCAAAGTATTTGATAAGTTGACATATTTAAACCTCCTAATAACATAAGTGGTTGGTACTGGTAATAAAAACAGAAGGAAAAGAAAAAGTTGAATTACCATTGGTTCTTGCGAAGTAGTAACAGTATTAGTAGCAATAGCAGCGCATGCAGAATTATAAATAATAGAAATAGAAAGAAGAATAAAAATAAATTTCTTTCTTTTTCTTCTATAACAAATCGATGTGGCTTACCATTATTGACAATTGCCCCAAAATTTGTAAAATGAACTTTTAAACATTGCTGTGACAGAATTCATTTTTAAAACTTGTATCAAATGACCAGCAAGGAGGCAAGTTAGTACACTATTGACCTGTAGTATGTACCCAGCCAATTGAGAGGGACATAAAGCTGGGCAAGATATGTTCCAAAAAGCACATAGTCTCCAACTGTGAGATTCAGATTGTTGATTCCATGCACAACAGCCCAGGCACACAGAAGTGAGCCTGCTGCTAAGCCTACTGTATTCACCATGTTCTGAACCAAATTCAAGAGGTTTAGACTTGCCGTAGAATTCCACTCAGCTTTCTAGAAAAAATAGAAAAGGCATATAAATTTTGCTGAACTAAAAAAATAGAATATTGTCTGCCCAATACTATTTGAGATCTGATTTCTGATTTTATCAAGTTTTTAAAAATACAAATTTTATCATTTAAAAAAAAAATCAACCTTTCGAATTCTGTTTCAAAACAAAATTTAGTTTAAAAAAAAATAGCTTAAGACATTCCACAAAAAGAAAATTAATACATTCTCTTTCAGTATATATCAGCTCTTCTTATTATGAATTACAACTGCTTGATTAATGCTCTAATTTTTGTTACGACAGACTTATCTTTAAATACTCAAGCCGTGAGAAAAATTTACCTGATAAGATAAAATGGCATCCCTGTATCTCTGTCGTTCCCAGTCTGATGCCTCATAATACTTTACAGTCTCAAAATTGAGGAGGGAATCCACTGCTTTTGCATTAGCCTCATTGTCTCTAAGATTCATTTGCCTTCTATACTTTGTACGCCATTCAGTAATAATCACAGTCACAACTACTCAGACAAAGAAAGAAAAGTTTAATTTTAAGAGTTTAAAAGACCTTTTAAGTCATAATGCTTTAACCTGGCTCACTTAAGACGGAATGAAATACCATTTATCACTGGCTGAATGAAAAGACTTTTTTCAAAGTTTCTTCTTGAAAATAAGCTAGCCATTGAAGAAATTTTTCAAAATGAATGTGACGCTTTTGAAATGTATGCAGTGCCACTTTGTGATCATTTAGGACCAAAAATATTTTTGGCACTTTGATTTACTGAGTCACTCTACCAATATTATCTGCCAGTAAATTTTTTTTCATTTTCAATTTCTTTCACACATATTGTCTTCATATCTACTAAAACTATGATTTACTTAAACCTTTTCTTAAACTTATAAGAGAACAAAATAATAGATGCCCTGTTAACTTACTCAAATAGACAACCATGCTACAAAAGACAATGATGCCAAATAGGTAGTTGAAAAATGTAATAAAATATGCAATTGCAATGATGACATCAGCAATTGTTGGAAATATCTGGAACACGATGTAACTGAGGATAAGAAAAAAAAAATATTTTTTTAAATATACATATGTATAAACGAGAACATGTCTACCTAGGATGGGTAAAATACTATTTCTATTGGGAAGGTTTGAGGTAATTTTTATTGAAATAATGATGCAATATGTGCAGTTCCATTGCAGAGAGAGTAAAATATATAAAATGTCAGTTTTCCAGTAAAACTACTTTATTGTGCATATGACATTGAAAAAAAATTTTGTGCCAAGCATGTTTTACCTTAAAAGAGTGTTGATACTGCTGGTTCCTCTGTCAATCACACGTAAAACTTCTCCTGTCTTGCGTCCTAAATGCCACCTCAGAGAAAGGCTGAAATTCCAGTTTTAGATTTGCTTATACAATGGAATGGTATGAAATGGAACTGGATTTTTTTTTTAAATATATATATATATGCGTCTCTTTCCTATTAACATCAAGGTACTAAAAATAAAGGCACCATCTTCAGGTAATTAACACTTGCCACTTTGAACTCATTTGTAACCCTTATGGCGAGAAATGTAGATCTGAATTCTCTGACCTTTTTATATAAATGCCCTCTCTGGTTCAGATGAATAAAATTGTGAGCCATAAAGGCTAAATCTAGACCAAAATCAGTTCTACCTACGCTAGTTCTAAATCTAGAAGTAGCACAAAGTCTAGATCTGAGTGTCATGAATAATCCTTTTTTCTTCAAAATATGCTTATTTGCATTGGCATAGTTTGCATACTTCTCCACAATATGCCAATATCTATAGGACATCTATTTTCTTTCCAAAAAAACTTTACCACGACGGTTAAAACATTGTAAAAACCAAAATGATTCAATGTTTTGAAGATTTTAGTAAAAAAAAAGTAAGGTAATCAAAATCAAAACTATTTAAAAATGGACACCTCTTTATTACAAACGTAAGGTGAAAGATTCCAAAGAAGAAAAAAATGGTTCTAATTAGATTTTAAAAATCTTGAATTTCAGTTTTTGCATTGTAAGACTAAGAGCAATTACATTTCAATATTTTAAATTTTTTTTTTTTTTAATAAAGAAAAGGAGTTGAGATATAATAACATTAAGTTCCAAAATTTTTCTCCAAATCATAAAGAACAATCAAGTTTGGAGTTCTCAATGATAAAATTTTTTTATTATTTTCATAAGAAGCATATTCCTTTTTTTTTTTTCATATACCGTACATCTGAATTTCTCATTGCATGGTTAAAAAGAAGCAGAAACTGTACTATTATGTCTTTTCTCAAACCTATACTTGAAGCAGATCATTCATTTAAGCTGATTGAAAATACTTATCAAAGTTGACAGGCTTTTGATTTACAATATAAAGAGTTCAATCATGCTAAGAGCATGCTTATCTCCCAATAAATTATTTATATCATAAACTTAAGAGATTTTCATCATAAGGGAAATTGGCAGAAAAATGGAAGATTTAATGAAAATGTTCAAAATCTTATTTTTAATAATCATTTTGCATCCTAAATCAATCCATATACTTGAAACAAAAAGGAAAAAATAAAAATATTGCACATCTCAAAACTAAACTACAATTTGTATTTATCCTTAAAAGAGTTCTTTTTGCACTGGTGTTAAATGTATGAGATGTAAAATTCAGCATGATTTTTGCTCTTTCAAATTTAACACTCAATATTATGCAAAAAATCTTAATGCTTTGCAAAAGTGATATGATGCACCAGAAGGACTCTATTGAACAAATTCAGTTACTGTGTACTTAAAAATCTAGGACACTTTCAGAATGAGTGACAAAACTTAAACACACAGCGACAGTGTCAAAACACAAAAAAAATTTGACTTGACTTGAGCATTATTGATTATTCTCGTGCCCAACAGAACTTTTAGCAGAAATATAACAATAACATGATTTTAATCCTATTCCAGCAAATATGTTTGGGTATACGGGAAAACCCTCCGGATGTTTCAAGGTCTAGGTTTGCACTAGACATATTTTAAATTGATTTTCAAGTCCAAGTTCAAAAATGAAAATTTAATTTCTTTAGAAACTCTATTCCTTTATCTTTACATACCGCTCAGTTTTCTTTGTTTCTGAAATATCTAACCTTTTGAATTAAATGATTTTGTCAGATTTGCAGTAAAGGAGGTTAAAAAAAACTCGGCCAGTTCTCAAAACATAATGTCCACTTCTATAAGCGGTTGTTCAATCTTTAACATTGCTAACATTAAAGTATTACACATTAAACAAAAGGTCTTCTTTTGGGTAATTTGGCTAGATTAGTGCGCGCGAAGATAAATTAATTTAGACTGACTGCTCTGCCTTCTAATAAAGTAGGCTTGAACAACCAGCGACACAAAATAAGCCCAGATCTAATGATCAATTTGACAGAAACTTTCACGTTTCTTGACCCATAATGTCTTAAATATTCCAAGTTTTAGTTGCTGATTGAATGATTCTATTTTAAAGATCTATGTGAAAGGCAAATAGAAATTAGTTTACCTTTTTAAAGGTTAATTCTTCAACTTTGATGAACTGG
>JAWDGP010005300.1:35000-58481 GCA_033675545.1 Elysia crispata | reverse complement strand
GTGATCACAGGCCTTTTGAAGCAACGAAGAGGACATTGTATTAGGAAATCTCCGCAGCCCATTGATGTGTCGCTTCAATTGCATTAAATATTATCAAATGTTTTTTTATTCCTTCTCGTGTAGGGGGAGGGGCCTTAAAGTATGTGATTTAAACTTAGACAAATTATTAAGGAGAAAGAGGAGCATTTTACAACATGGGAGTGATATCAAGGGGCCTCACAATTATTAGTCTTATTGCCAAATTGAAAGAATTAGAATGCTACATTTAAATTTTGTTTTTGTCGTATTTAAACTTCCGGTGACATTCAAGGAAGTATGAGAACTTACTACGTTTTGCGCTGATGTATTTAAACATCCGATGACATTCAAGGAAGTTAGAGAACTTACTACGTTTTGCGTTGAAACAATAGTTTATGGCTTAACTTTGTACTATGTTTTTGAAGGATGGTATAGCAGTAGATTCAGCAGCTGAAGGTAACATTTTACATAGTTTATTCTTTTCTATAAAGAAAAGTCAACCATTTGACTGAAAATAGTTGTTCTAGTTCAAAATGGATATTCTCTGCTTTCTACCATGTACTATCCTAAAACGGGATAGAAGTCAAATAGTTTGTGGGTCTCAAGAGTTTGCAGCCACACTACACTTTTTTTTTTGTTGAGAATGAGCAGTTTGTCATCAGTCGTTGCCTATAAATAGATAGCTCTACACATCCATTTGAGGTGTGTAGAGTTATTGTTCTTGCCTTGATTTTTTTTTCTCCTTCCCAAAACCAGTGTGGCAGGCCGTGACTTTTCAACATCTTAAACTTCATCTTGGAACTTATCAAAACCACTGGCCTGCACAATATTTGTGGTCTGAAATGTCATGCCAACTTTTGGCTTTCTCTTTTTTCTTTGAATCAAGTTTGAAAGGGAAAGAAAAAAAAATATAAGAATTTGGGTTAAATCAAGGAAACGACAAAAAATAATATTAGAGTTTTGGTTGAAGCGAGGCAAAGACAGGTGACATATATAGAGAGTTCTTGTTTATCCGATAAAGATTGCCTCCATAAGAAACAGAAGACACATTTTTTATCTAGTAGATTAATTTCTTGTAATATTTGTGTCTTCTTTAATTTTTCACGCCAGGAGCTTGGTTTTTCCTATGTTGAGCTGAATGCCTCAGATACTCGCAGCAAGCGCAGCTTGAAGGAGGTGGTTGCTGAATCGCTGGACAACAACACCCTCGTGGACTACACAGGCGCAGCCGGTGGTCAGAGTGGTGGGCCCTCCGGCCAGTCTCATTGTCTGATCATGGACGAGGTGGACGGCATGGCTGGCAACGAGGACAGGGGAGGTCTTCAGGTGGGTAGATGGACTTTTCATATTTCTTTGTGAAAAATAGAGAGATTTGAAAATTGTGCTTTTTCTCTTCTTTCCATTGTGAGATCGAGGGCTCTTGTATCATAAAATGAAAAAAATAGCAAATTGTATTGGATTTCCTCGATGAGATACTGTTATTTGAAAGTTCTAAGAATCAAGAAATGAAGTTTTATTCACGCTTACTTTTGTCTCTTACGTTTCCTGAAACGGAATTTTACAATCGATCTTCAAGATTCAAATGTTTAATTTTTATTTTTTAGACCATTATCATCTATCACAAGTAAAGAACTTATATTTTCTAAATTTTTCAGGAGCTGGTTCAACTGATTAAGAAATCCAAGATTCCTATTATTTGCATTTGTAATGATCGCAACTCAATGAAAATGCGCACGTTGTCCAACCATTGCTTGGACCTGCGGTTCCAGAGGCCGAGAGTCGAGCAAATCAAAGGAGCCATGATGTCTCTAGCTTTCAAGGAAGGCCTGAAGATCCCCCCTGCAGCCCTGAACGAGATAATTTTGGCCTCCAACCATGACATCAGACAGGTGATTAAAGATCACGTTAATTATGAATTTTTACAACTTCAGGAGAACGGTAAAGTTTGGTGAAACCTCTAACACCTTAGAAGAGCATTAGCATATAAAATTGTAGTGAGGTAACTGAGGAAAAAAATTTAGAATCCATAATTTCTTTTGAGATGTTTGGACAGTGTCAGAAAATCTGTACTGATCTACAGATAGTTAAGATATCTGCTGCACTATCACACAGAGGCCAAATGTGCAAAAATAAAAAATGCTGGGTTGAGGCATTCTAAGATAATTTTTTTGACATAAACATTCTACAGTTTAGAAATTTCTTTGTCTATTCAATTAAAAAAAAAAACAAAAAAAAACTTCATTATCAGAAGTCAGGATGCAGTTCTTCAACTCATCTGAACAAAATGTACTTACATTAATGAGCCCACAGTTAAAAGAGCTTTGTATAGGCTGGTGGAGGCAGTGACTCTATAGATGTGGTCTAATTTTCTTTGAGACTTTGATAGAAGAAAAAGCACTGTAGGAATGTTCAAGATTTTCAAAAGAGTTTAACTCTCCTAGATAAGAAGTGGAAAACTAGCTTTGAACTTAAATGCAAGTCTTTGAAATGCACTTTTTTGCTTTCTATTGCTGAAGAATGAAGATTAACCTCTTGTAGTCCAACCAACATGTAAATGAACTAGAACTGGCTCAAGTGACTTGAAGATTCTTCTAAGTCTGTGATTTTTTAATTTTTCCAGGTGATTCACAATATGTCTGTTTGGAGTGCAGGAGACAAGAACATGACCTTTGACCAAATAAAGCATGATGCGCAGAAAGCCCAGAAAGATATTAAGTTGGTAAGATGAGAGAAGATGTAGAAATGCTCAAACCAAAACATACATTAAACATATTTGTTACAAATTTAAAGTAAATCAAGCTCGTGACTGATTATTTTGCTTCCTCTGAAGACCATTGATACAGTATAATCGGCTTATATCGACATGTAATCGGAAGAAAATATAATGTCGATAAATAAAATTGTAGGAGTAAAAAGAGAGGAAAAAAAGGGACGTCACTCCGGAAAAGGGGCTGTAGTGGGTGCACTGTCTACAGTATGTCTCTCACTATGCGTGAGAGGGGTAGATCTAGATCACTCTACAACGTGGCTTAGTAAAGCGTGTACCAAGCGCAATTTTTTTTTCCCATTTTGATGCCTGGCAGAGTCGAGTTTCTCAGTCTCTGAAGCCTGGTTTTGGTTAGTTTTTCATATGCGGCATGTTGATAAAGTGGAGAAATCATAAAATCGTGTTGATAAATATTAAAATTTATTTAGTAAAGATAAAGAAGGACAAAATTTGGAATTAGCAATCGCGTCGATACCTGAAAATGTCGATATAAGTGGATTCCACTGTATTGATAGAGAAAACCGGCATGAATTCTTTGAATAACTTACAGTTACGAATTATTTCTTGGATCATCACTTGAGCTTACATGAGTGCCTCTTATATCAGAGTGCAAAAAAGAATCATTTGAGATTTTATGGTTTTGTGCTATGTCTTTACAATCCTTAAGTTAAAAGTGTGAATTCTGGCTGGGCCTTTATCCCCTTTCATTTTTATTGATTTTGAAATATAAACCCATAACTATTTGAACATATAGTTGATGATTTTCACAATCATTGATGGAGCAAAACTAAATTTGAAATCATTCATCCTAGACTTGAATTCTTTCATACTTTTAGTGTCATTAAATCCCTAAGTTTGATTTACCAAGACGAATTTTGGAAAGTAGACTCCCAAATTAGCAATTGGATCAGATATATTTAAAATGGTGGTATTTAATGCCATAATATGCGAAAATAAAAATCAAAACTTTTCACCTCATTTTCAGGCCAAGTTTGTAGAGTTGTAACATTTTACCGTTTTTCTCTTCAGGGTCCGTTTGATGTGTGCCGCAAAGTTTTTGTGAGTGATGAGGAGACAAGAAAAATGAGCATTAACGATAAATCTGACTTGTTCTTCAACGATTATAGCTTTGGGCCTCTTTTTGTCCACGAGAATTATGTTAAAGTCATTCCAAATCTTGCAAAGTGAGTCATGCAGAGATTACAGTATTTTTCCTTGTAATGTTAGGGTAGAGGATTTTTTTAACTGCAAGTGTAAGAAACAAAATTATTTTTTCATGAGACAAGATTTAAGCATTTTTGGGGGACAAAGGAAACCTGGCTTCTTTACTCTTTCCTCTTTTTATGTAGCCTTGTTCTTTTCTTCTTTTTTTTTTGTAGTTTCTTTTATAGGAGTTAATGCATTATCTACTTTGTGCATAATATGTACACTTGGACCTTCAGTATATGGTGTGTGCCAAAGCTAAATATTGCTCAGTGGTCAGCACAACACGAAAAAAAGATGAGATTGTTGATTACTGTTTCACCATGTCAAATCAAGAAAGCATTTTTTTTCTGCTTCCAAATATAAGCTGCTGTTTTTATTTATGTACTATTTTCATATTGATACCCTTTTAGTTCTAATATTTATGGCACTGATTTACAAATTTTTTTTATTATCATCCAGCATTTGAGCCAAATGTTATGTAATATTTCATCAAAACCTTAGCAAATAAGACTACTAGGTCACTGTCAATTGTCACAGGGAAGGGGTAAAAGCTCCAAGATTACCTGTTTGTTAGCATTTCATAATCTGGCTTTTATGGTTTCAATCTTAGATTGGCTATCTTTGAACACTTGAGCACAAAATCAGGATGAGTCAAGATTTATGTAAAAGTGATTCCAGCATAAATGTACCTTTCTGCAACCACTAGGATAACCTGGGGTCCCATCTACTATTTTTGACTGAGTCATCTTTTTTAAGGCTTTCCAAATAAATCCTTTTCAGATGAAGTGAATGTTGAAACTTCATGAAGAATTTTCAACAAATATTTTATGGATTAAGTCCTTGAGCATTATTTAGTATTTTGAGCTTACAGCAGTTTATAAAGAATTTATAAATATTGTCATCCAGAGGGGAGCAAGCACGCCACATGTCATGCCTGGCTCGAACCATTGACAGCATCTGTGATGGGGACCTGATAGACAAGCTCGTTAGAAGAGATGGCAACTGGAACTTACTTCCTTCACAAGTAAGCAGTGCACTGAACCTTGGGTAGAAAGAGTTCATCCAGCTAAGCATTATATCTTCTGAGACCCGAAGGTCTTGTTGGGTCAGATTTTGTTTTTTCCGATTCACTGTATTTATCATATTGCCTTTTTTTTTTAAACAAAACATAGCAAGGCAAGGGAAAAGCTGGAGTAGAATCCTTAAAAGTGTTGTGAAAATTTGATTTTTCTTTCCAACTATTGTCTTCCCCTAAACTTGTCAAAATTAAGTCTGAAATCATGCTTATGTTAGTTGTATCGTTAAATTTTAGACCCAACTTGTTGACCTTTGATCTTCAACATGTGGTGCTAGCTTAATAATCCGCTTAATAGTTTTCTATTGGCATTCTATTGTACAAACTTAAAAAGTTGTTGAAAAATCCTTGGGAAACTGCTTCACTTGATTTTTTTTTTATTCTATTTACAGAGCTTTTTATCTGCTTCATCTTCATTTGCCACAAAATAATTGATGATCTGCTAAAAGAAAAGTTTGGTCAAAAAAAAATTCCTTTAGTTTGCATCTTTGATTAATAGTTTATGACTTTACCATACAATTTTTAACAATGATTGTTGCATCTTCCATAGCAAAATTAATGAGGAAAAAAAAACAAAAAAAAACCCTTAATTATTTTTTAATTAGTTGCTTTATTTCACCTTTTTTTCCTAACCAAATTGCTCTCATGTAGACTCAAGGTAACCCTTGGCTATATTTTTCCTTCTTAAAATTATGCAGAAGGAAAAAAAAAAACAAAATTCAACTCAAATATCTATCTTATTTATTTCAGCTCAAGGACCTCATCATTAGTAAAATACAGCTAATTTCTAGAAAAAAGGCAATTTAAAAGTAGTTTTTGTATTTCAACTCTGCCTTATTCACTCAGGTATTCAGAGTTTATATGTTAGCAATAATCATAGCTTTATTGAAGATGTTTGTTCACTGTGTTAGGCCTTACTTATTTCTTCAGGCAATGTTCTCCAGCGTGATTCCTGGAGAGCTGATGAGAGGCAGCTTTCCTCAAATGACCGACTTTCCTCAATGGCTGGGCAAGTTCTCCTCAACAAACAAGACCCAGAGAATTATCCAAGAGCTCTCCACTCACATGCGACTTGAGTAGGTCTTTCTCTAGCAATGACAAAAAATGATCGTGCACAGTGTATTAACTCAACCCCCACCTATACTGCCCATCATCGCCCGTATGGACCACTATATTGTGTACCTACATCGCTCGTCATTGCCCGTTCACTTTCTGAGTGTCTACTTTCTTTCCTTATAACTACCAGAAATCTTGTGCAAACCTTATTTACGTTAAGAGGACACTTTAGACTTTGTTTTGGTTAGTTTAGTTTCGTTTTTGGACTAAATTTAGATCTAAAAATCTGGTTCGAAATTGACTGTTTTTGTCTGCGATTTCAAGGCCTTGGCTAGATCTAAACTTTGAGTTAGGATGGATGGTCACTTGAATCATCTTAAGGGCATCTGCGGATAAATATCGATAATTTTCACCTCTCTCATAAATGGTCTCTTTGCCTTCTTTAATTATTCAAGAATAAAGAAACATAATCAAAATGGCTTGAAAGCAGTTATAAATTTATCTTATTTCACATTTTTGGACATTACCTCGCACCCCAAAATGTGTTCATTTTATGGTTGACACTCCATTTGACCACAATAAACAACTTAGTAACTACGCCTACGCTTCTACTAACTATATCGAGTTATATATCGTTGTAATCGTCAAGATCGGAACTCTTCATCTAAATATGAATGAAATTCATTGGTTTTTACCGGTAAACCCTATAATACTATTTGTAGACCCTGTTTTCTTTGGATCACTATCATATATGGAGTGATGACGTTTAGGGTCATGACTGTGCTGGGTTCATATGCCATATATGATGCTCTGACCTTTGGGTCAGTTTGTTCTCGCAAAATGATTGGCTGAATCATTGAATTTCCGGTGGTAACCAGTGTAAACAACTTATCAGCTGAGAACTTGAAAGTATAATACACGCGTTCTTTTTTGTGCGATTGAAATCCATATTTCTAGATTAGATATACTTTGATAATTGTTTCATAATGCCACGCAAAAAGATGACAAAGAGAGTTTTACATCTCGCTAAAGCGAGAGAGTCAAAAAAAAGAAAGGGTGAGGAACTTACTGAATCGATGAGTTGGATCAAAATGTAGACCTAGAGTTACCGGTAGATGATTCAGACAATCAGGATAGAGTTGTAGATCTAGATTTAGGTCTAGACAATGGTAGATCTCAACCAACTATAATTACATCCACGCCGAGAAGAAATAGATCTAGATCTAGACCCATAGACTTAGGAGAGCATGCTCAGCCCTCCACATCCAGAGCTAGATCTAGTTCCAATAATAGTGTCAATGAAAATGAAAGTGAGCCTGACAATGAATCGGGTGATGATGAAGGGGGTGAAATTGAGGTGGATATTACTTTGCCAAGATTGCAAGAAGTTCCTGATCTGGCCACAAATGAATCTCTGCCTAGATCTGAGAAGAAAATGATTATGTATATGGAAGAAGGTCACATAGAATTTAGCAATGGAAGAATGCTTGCAGATTTATCTCAAGTGGTTAGCCTTATAGCCAGCTTCCCTTGCCCCCAGTGTTTAGGAAATGGAACTTTGAATACGATTGTAAAGGAAGCTAGGGGACTTGCCGTTCAGTTAGCAGTAGAATGTATAGAGTGCAATGAGACAGTGAAGACCTGGTGGAGTTCAGAAACAGAAACAGCAGGACCGAACAGAAGAGGGAGGAAAGCCTTCAAAGTCAACAAAGCGTGTACTTTAGGCAGTTTGTCTTGTGGTATGGGTGCACATAGTTTCCAGAGACTTTGTGAAAATTTGGATTTGCCTTGTCTGCATCACAAATCGTATCAATCTCAAGCTCACAAGCTTTACAGCAACACACAAAAAGTAAGAGATGTTGTCTTTTCTAAAGCAGCTGAAATTGTTAGAAAGGAGCATGCAAAGTGTGATCCAAGCGTAGCAGAACCTCAGACACTCATGGACATAGCTGTGTCTTATGATGGATCATGGCTGACTAGAGGGCACACATCTCTAATAGGAGTGGGGTGTGTAATTGATGTCTTGACAGGCTTAGTTTTAGATGCTCATGTGATGTCTAGCCATTGCCAAGCATGTGAGAACAAGAAAACTCTCCAAAAGGAAGATGCCGACAAATTTGCTGTTTGGGAGCGACAACATCTTGGGTCAGGTGAATGCGAGAGGAATTTCTTCGGGACTGCTGGCATGATGGAAGTTCATGCATCGAAAATTATGTGGGCCAGAAGCGTCATCAAACATAACATGCGTTACACAATAGTTGTTTCAGATGGGGATTCGAAGTCTTTCAATGCAGTCAGTGAGATGCGCCCCTATGGACCTCACTGTATTATAGAGAAAGAAGATTGTATCAATCATGTTTGTAAGCGCCTTGGGACTGCCCTCAGGAATCTTATTGTGGATGCATCAAAAAGAAAGATCACACTAGGTGGAAGGGGAGAAGGTCGCCTGACGCAAAATGTCATTTATTTCACAAGAGCTGTCCGGAGTAATACCACCTCCTCTGAGATGCGAGATGCTATCATGGCTTCTGTGTACCACATGTTTTCAACTGATGAAACGCCTCAGCACCATTTATGCCCCAAAGGACCCTCTTCATGGTGTTTCTATAATGCTGCAGAGGCAAAGGATGCTGTACCAGGGCCACATTCCATTTTTCGCCACACATCTTTAGATGAAAATCTTCTGCCCGTGTATAGACGCCTCACTGATGATGCCCTGCTCAAAAGATGTGAGCGGCATGCAACTCAAAATTCAAATGAATCTCTCCATAATGTCACATGGGCTAAGTGCCCAAAGCATAAGTTTTATAGTAAGAAAAGGATTGAGTTGTGTACTGTGCTAAGCATAAGTGAATTCAACGCTGGGCCCTTGCAAATGATAGAGATCAGGGAAGTGTTGGGGTGCGGAGTGTCTGAGCATGCAGTTAGACTAGCTAATTCCAGAATGAACACTAGAGTAAGAATAAGTAGAAAAGAGGAGAGAGATAAACAGAAAAGGCGAAGGCAGTCCGTAAAAGAAGCTAGACAGAGGCGTGATCAAGACTTGCAAGCCGCCGAAGGAGGACCAACGTATGGCGCAGGGATGTTTTGAGAGGTACCAGCTCAGTTTTGTTGTTGTTATGAAAACACTAAAGCATAAGTGAAATATATTTCTTGCATTTGTTGTTCTTTGAAGTTGGAATTGGAGTTAGAAACATTTTTTTTGAGAATTTCCCCAACTTCAGTACATTTTCTCCTTGATTTAGCCTTCGTCAATCTTTATCGGCCGTTTTCTCAAAACGTATATTTTGGATACATAAATGCCTATAACTTTTTTGTTTTTCATTTGATTCAGCTCAAATTTGAGGTGTAGAAAGCTTATTACTAAATAAAACTTTGTATAGAAGGATATTTTTCTAAGTTTGTTTTGTCATGAAATATTGAGGTATCATTTTGTTATTTTCCAATATTTCTACAATCGCTAACTTATACAACACCACAAAATCTGCTATATTTGACCAATCTACTAATCCTTCTATACAAACATGTGTAATAATGTCAGGTTTATGTACAGCAAGTTTCACTTTCAGGTAATTTGGTTCATAAACAAAAAAGCCTTAGTGAAAAAACTAAATATTGTTGAAAAATCCAAGATGGTCGCCAGATTATTCAATTTTTTTGTAAAAAAATTTTTTTACATTTTTTTTCATCTAATAGTGACCTAACAAACATATCTAAGGGGTTAAACTAAGATTTTATTGTTATTTTAAAAAAATGGCTGTATTTAGGAGCAGATGCCCTTAACGATGCTATAGAAACCATTTATTTTGGTTATCGGCATGGTTATCTGTACAGTCAGCATAAAATAATTACCATTGTCCATTTGACATCGGGAATCAGATTGTGATGTTAAGATGGTGGTGAAATGGGATGTCGATGGTGAAAAAATGAAATGGTGGTGGAATCAACCTGAAGTGAAGGAGAATTTTTAGAAAATTGGTTTACTATCATGTTAAAAATTCAACACCTCTAGTTTTTTTACTATTTATTTCATAATTTTATCTTGTTTTGTTTGATTGTAATAATTTTTTAATGTATAGATCTATTTTTTTGTACGGAGTTATGTCCCTTCTCATAGGGTCAGGGCTTTACCTTAGCTGGAGTTATTTAGGTGGGATTGAGTTAAGCTTGCGCTGTTAGATTTGTCTAGTAACTAGCCTTAGTTGGGTGGTAAGAATTGAAGTTTTAAAACAGAGACTGTAGAAAATTTGTTAGTTTTATTTATTTTTTTCCAGTATGATCTAAACGCCATTACAGTTGTCTTGCAACTAGACCTATCGGATGGCATGACTTTAAGTCTTAAAACAGAGATTGGAAAACGTTTGTTTGTTTTACTTTTATTTCCTTTTTTATGTGATCTAAGAATCACACTGCGCAATATATAATTAGTTTGGGCTGCAAGATTTGTCTTGCAACTAGACCTATCAGATGGCTTGAATATAAGTTTTAAAACAGAGATTGAAGAAAGTTTATTTTATTTTTATTTTTTTTTTCGCATATGATCTTAGAATCACACCTGCATTTAACTTGGACCAAAAGGTTTGTCTCACAACCAGCCCTGGTTTGATGGCAGGAATTTAAGTTTATGAATACAGAATTCGGAAGATGATTTATGTTTATATTTCAAATATGATCTAAGAGCCACGATACGTCAGAAAGTAATAATTAATAATTTTTTTTTTTATTCTTATTTTTGAGAAAATACAGAAAATGCATTTTTGCCTTTTTCTTCCATTTATATTGTTTCAGAAGTAAGAGCACATTAAATAGCGAGGACTTTAAGCCTTTAAGAGAAAAATGACATTTTCTCTCATTTTGTGGCATCGCGACAAGTATTGTAATTTGATTTGGTGGGCAAGTTGACTCAGTTTTTCCTTATGACCAAAATCCTTTTTTTTTCCGTATGTTACTGTTAGTCTCAGAGTAATATAGAGAAACAAAAGTTGAAACGTAATTTTTTTTTCAGCCATGCAAATTTTTTGACTGAGCAATTCTGAGTAAAGAATAATGAGATTGGAGAAATATTCATCTGCACATGAAACTGGAATTTTAGTTTGCTTAAATAAATTGTCAGTAACATGTGCTACATTCCTATCAAAATGAAACAAATAAATTTTACATAAAAAACATCTGTTTTACTGTTATTTTCAGAGTGTCATGTGACAAACGTGGGCTCAACTTAGACTACCTGCCTTCATTCCGCTCCTGTCTTACCCAACCACTAGTCTCGCAAGGATCGGAGGGTGTACCGCAGGTCATAAAAGCCATGGATGACTACGACATAGTCAAGGAGGACTTTGACAATATCATGGAGGTCACTAAATGGCCCAAGAGTTTCGACCCGATGGCGCAGTTGGATTCGAAGGTACAAGTCTTACAATTTTATCGTATGGCATTTCATCTGTCCGTCATTTGCTTTGATCCATCTTCTCAGTTATAATACGCATGTGCTGATCCATCTTCAAAACTGCTCTTACTTTGATAAGATTATACTTTGTGGAGTTTCTGGTAGGTAAATAGTTCGAAATTGCAAGGCCTGTAATTTGAAAAGAAATTTGAAGGTTTGAGGGTTAAAAAAAGGACTTTTTTTTTCAAACAAAGATCACCTCGGACTCTTTATGAGAATTGTTTGCAAACTTCTGTCTTTACTTTTTTTTTCAATTAATTTTTTTCTCTCTTCCTCTCCTTAGACAAAAGCTGCCTTCACACGGCAGTACAACAAAGAAATCCACCTGACTCCGTATGCGACTGGGGCTGCTGGAGGTAGGAAGAGGAAAGCAAGAGGAGCCCCCATGGAGGATGAGGTGCTGGGCCTGGAAGAGGAAACGGGGGAGGGTGACGGTCTCAATCCACCCAGCGATGAGGAGGAAGAAGAGGAGGGCATTGAGACAGATACCATGATAAAGGTGATACCATTTTTTATTTACTTAGAAAGATACGAGGTATACATATATATATACTTGCTCACAAATGTTTAAATATTATTTTATCACTTTAACAATTTGCAGACTCTCTGTGCCAGTGTGAGGCTGTCAAATGACCGCAAAAATGGTTGTTGACGGTTTTAGCCTTACTCACACTGGGTCCACTGTAATCACAACGTTGTATATTATTTTTTGTGTTCGCTTCTAGCTTACTATTCTATGTTTTTTCTGTGTCCCTTTTCTTCTTCATTTGCCTTTCACCTTGTCTGAGTTGACATTGAGTGTTCTTTTACTGCGATTTTCTGTGGATGTTGATCTTTTAACCCCTTGTCTGAACAAATTGTCTGTTTTTTTTCTTAGAGTTGCCCAGGCTTTTTTGATCACCTTCTTGTTTACATTATTTTATTTTTTCCTGATTGACTTCCCTGCTACAGCTTTCAATTATTTTGATATCACCTTCCCTCCACTTTCTTTTCGTTCTGCTCCTTGTAATTATAGAAAGCTGGAAAATTACTCCCCATCCTCTTGTTTTTAGAGAGTGATTTAAGGATGTGTCTATGTACAGGAAGCCCTTTGCAGTCTTAAATGGGGTCAGATGGTAATCCTCCTTGCTGCAGTTTTCCTACTTGATGTATGACCTTAAAGTTCACTATGAGTGAGATATCATTAAAGGAGTTCACAATTGTTTCTTTGGTTGTTAAGCTCTTGCTTTCCCCCTGTATATATATATAGGAACTTTTTCAATCAAGGAATCTGACTTTCAAGACTTGGCCTCAAAACAATACGTCCTCAACAGCTGATGTCTTCCTGATGGACGGATATATTTTTCACAGTTCAGAGAGGGACTGGGCTTCATCGGGAGCGCCTACACCAGTCTCTGTCTCTTATGCTTTGCAGATTTTTTTTTCTTAACATCTTGTCTTTGCTTCAGTTCTTTGCCCAATACCATTGGAGCATGCCGCCATTCTGGTCGCTGAATTAAGAAGCACACTAGATTAGGATTACAAATTTCTCATATGAATTTTAAGGAAAAAATTGTTCACATTATTTTACTATTTTTTTCTTTCACTCCTTATTTTCTTTAGGCCAAGAAAGCAGCAACTGGGAAGAATAAAGGAGGGGCAGGAAGCACACAGCCGGCCAGCAAGGGAAAGGGGAAAGGAAAAGGTTCCAAGAAATAAAATAGAAGAGTGGTGTGAAAAATATTTTTTTCATTCTGAAAAATTTTACATTCATTATAAATAGCATAGCCGTTGCCATATATTTTACACTGTCCAGGCTTCTTGTATGTATAGTTATGTAAGTTTATCTTAAAACTGAGCAAAAGATTAGTCAGACATGTGCTACTTCCTTTCATTTTCACACACATTTTTTTTAATATTTGTTATCATGTCTTACAGGTCAAGTAAGTCCTACTTATGTTTATATATTATTTGCCTTTTCTTGCTCCGAAAAGTAAAAAAGATAAAAAAAAAATATCGTTTGCGCAAATGTTGGTCTGAAATAATAAATTCAAAAATAGAGTATTGGTGTTTGTTTGTTGTTTTTACTTGTTTCTGTGTATGTATAATTTTTTTTATTTATTTTTTTTTTTATATTTTGCCTTTGAATTTTGAGCTACATTGGAACACTGCTAAACTGGGTTCAAGGGACTGCAGAAATCTTTTTGGTTTACAAATATCTTGACTTAAGCTGGATAGTTCGTAATAGAAAAGTATTTTGGGAGCCAAAAATCATTTCGGTTGAGCCGTTAATTGTTATAGTTATTTTGTTATAAGTATTTTTGGTTCAAGAGCAGTAGATCCAGTCCCTCGTAAATTAGAACCCAAGATAATATACAGTATATAAGGGAAAGATATCCAGGGAGGATTTTTTGAGTTGGCCTACTTGCTGAAAATTGTGAGATGGCCTGCAATTTTGAGGCTCAAAGATGCTAGAAAGTGGGTAACCTTGAAAAATTGTTTTTTTTATGTTTGAAGCCCTATAGCTCAAAAGAATAATTTCGGACACGAGTCTGGAAATCCCAGGTCACATCACAATTGTGTTGAATGATATCTTTTGTACATTGCTTGGATCTAATGAGAGTAGTAAAGAGAAATATAATAACTGAAAATTTTGACTGCATTCAAGATTTTTGGAGATGATATGAATTGGATTAATCATACAAACGTGATAGGAAGAGTTTTTAAAATGAAATTTACTTTATTCATCCCTCTTTGGGAAAATTCAAAATTGACATGCCCATTAATATTAAGGACATAAATACATTCAATACAAAAATTCAGTTGCATACATGTATATATATATTTATATATATATATATATACTAGATCTATTCATGTTTCCATACAGAGCAGGTATTTAATATAGAGTAAATTTACTATATCTCAAAATGTTTACCTTGTAAAGATTATAATGAATAAATAAAAAGAGTCAATGATATTATTATTTTTAAAATAACATCTTGAATGTTTTAAGACCATAATGAGTTATGATAAAATAAACTTTTTTTTTCTTCCCTTTAGTGAAATTCTTTTTCAAATGTGTCAGCAGATTTGCATGTACAAATATCATCCACAATTGTAGACTCGAGTCTCACTTCTTGATGAAACTAGCTAGGAGCAATCACTACGGAAAAACCTATTATGACTGCGCATGGAGTTTGAATTATATAGCCTAATACTGTGTGGGATAAATGACTTTAAATGTCTGTTACTTTTATTGGGGATGGACAATAAACGTTTACTTCCAGATGATTCAATGTGAAAGAGTTCAAGGGATGATCTGTGCCCTCATTTATTTTATTTATCTTCTGCAGTGACGACTCTCAGAAATTATCATCGAACAAATCAATATGTCTAGTTAAATTAATGGCTCTATTTATCGGCCTTCCAAAGGCCTTTTTATCTTTTACACCACAATTCCTACCCCAGGCCGTTATACAAAAAGTCTGTGCTCTGAACAATTGATTTATAAAAAAGAGTAATAAGTGTTTCGTCAACATTTGATTTTGGGCGTTTTCTTGGAAAATACATCCTCTTGTTATTTTTTGCTTTTGTTATTTTTACATGGTCAGACCACTGGAATCTGTCGTCAATAGTTACTCATAAATATAATTTTAAGTTGACACCTGTTGTACTACTTCACCTTTTGATGTGTAAGGGCATTTTATCTTTTTTGTTTTTCCTAATGTCAATGTGTTATTCTTTTGTCTTATCTACATTCAAACATAAAGAGTTGTGGTCGTACCATGACACAAACTTGTCAACCTCTTGTCTATATAACAATTTATAATTAATGATTCCCTGAACTTTCTCAATCATTGGTTTAAATAATAAACAAGACTGGGGACACGACACAGCTTGGCGGAGCACCAGTGTTTGTTGTTATGAGTTTTGATTTCTGCTTACCAGCATAAACATTCTGTGTTCTATTAGTTGCAAAGTTAAGAACCCATGAAATTATCTACTTATTTATTTTTAGATTTAACATATTGTGGATTAGTAAATGGGGTTTCATTGTGCTGAATGCCGAAGAGAAGTCGACGTAAAGAACCTTTCAGTAACTATTGGGTCTGTCTAAATGACTGTATATATATGATTAGTAAAGACCAGAAAAGCATCTTTTTCACTACCCTTTGTTTGATATGCAAATTGACAGGGATCTAGCAATGGTCTCATGTGGTCATTGAGTTTTCTCAAATCAGTTTTTCTAGACATTTCATAACAACCGATGTTAAAGCCACCAGTCTAAGATCATTCATTACAATATTTCTGCTTTTCTTTGGAACTGGAATTATTTTTTAAGTCTTCCGGACGCTGCTTATAGAGTTACAGGTATAAATGCAACTTGGTTCCTTTGCACAGACTCTTACTAATTTTTCCTTTGACACCGTCTGATCCTGCAGATTTTCTTCCACTTTCATGTCTTGAAAGGAATCCACATTACATAAAGTAAAGATAAATACCCTGCAGTAATTCGCTTCATTGCTTGTCTATTCATCAAGCTGGTTACAAAAAAAAAGGCAATGAATTTTATCTGATGCCATCAATTTTAACAAATTGCAGATGCGCCTGCTGATTATTTATCATCACATTTTTTATTTTCCCTAGTACTAAGAATTATTATCATCAATATCCAACAGCTATTATTTTATGGCTATAGTAAATTTCTAATTATTAAAAAGCATAAACTAAGTCAGGGGCATTGGACATGAGCATTCATGGGTCCATTCATTATAGGTGCAGTTCTTTATGTATTAAAAATTTGAGCCAACATTGAAGACCAATAAATCAACCTAAGACTATCATTATTGTTATACCTTACATGTACATCTGAGTTTACACAACCACTTTCCAAAGAGATACCATCAAGTAGAAGATCTAGAGGTCTAAATTAAATGTAGTTTGTACCATTCCCTTAAGTCTTTCACGTTTCATGAGGAACATAGGTAGGCGCAGTTTTCTTGTAATTGAAACAAACGTTTCCAAAAGTTATTAATCAAAGTTTCAAAGATTCCTTATAATTAAACTGCACCTTGAACTTTGAAGCATTAATGTCATCAAATTAAAATTTTCCGTGATAGAATTCGCCATCATGTTCTGCTTTTTCAATCGAAATTGATCAAATCATGATTATAAGGCCTGCTTATGACGGTTGATGTAGGGAGAACTTGCAGCTCTAAATTGTTTTAAACATCCCTGAAGTCATATATGGGGGGAAACTAATTGAGATCCTTAGCCATTCAGATGTTTTGCCTTTTTTAAGAGTAGTTTAAAATTCTCTTATACTCTCTAGCAAGCAGCCGCAGGAATGTCCTGAGCAGACACAAGAAACTACATGTGAAGCACTGTGAAAAAAAAAAAAGAAAGAAAAATAAGTAGCATGCTGCTCCAGATTTACAACGAACAAAAGTATAAGCTTTTAATTCATCTTACACAAGAAAATACATATAGCTCATGTGCTGAATTCTAGCTCAGGGATCCAGCAACCCCTTCTGATGCCTTTGAAGGTGAAGACACTAGATCTAGTCTTGCAATACAAAGCCCAGAACCTAGTCAACCAAATCCAACACAAATTACACCGCCTTGCAGTTAGGGCACAAATTCTAACGAGGAGTTGTTTGAGAAGATTAAAGTTATTCATTCCTAAAGACTAGATAATTATATAAATAAGTGAAGATAAATCATGAAGTAGATTTTTCTGTCTTTCATGGCTGAGAATATTCCTCCTCATTTTTTTTTTCAGCCTTTATGAACATAGATACGGTATATATATCAGCTCTCAAACCTGAAAATTCAGGGGAGCATGCTTCTTCTATTCAATACCACAACATATCCTTTAAATTGCGTAGACGTCTGAAGTAGCAACGAGAGAGAGAGAGAGAGAGAGAGAGAGAGAGAGAGAGAGAGAGAGAGAGAGAGAGAGAGAGAGAGAGAGAGAGAGAGAGAGAGAGAGAGAGAGAGAGAGAGAGAGAGAGATGTTATATATACACATACAGACATAAGATCAAGGGAAGCCACCGATGACGGACTGGCTCCTTTCATCCTTTCATCCTTGTTTTTGTTATAATAGCTTCCCCTGCCCTTCTCTGCGCCCATCCCCTCCCGCCGAGTGGCCGCTACTGGCAACCGACATAGCAACGACGCCAGTAAAACAAAATGGCGACGCACACAGGTAAGGTTCTGTGATCTGTGATACATCATTAAGCGTCTTTTATTTATTCATCTTTTATTTTAAGAACTTCGAAATTAATAAGGGTTTGTTTGCAATTTTTTTCAGATTTGAGACAGTTTTCAATAATGAATCACGATTTGAATTCCTTTCGAGTAGTTTCTCTCTGCTACCTCTAAATCGATAAACTTGCAACTGACGCAAGAACACTTTTAAAGGCACCGTGACTTTAGCCCACTGTTTCTTGGGCCTGATGTAATGAATAACCCCAGCGGTGGCGTTTGTTTGAAAACAAAAGAGTATTGATCCGGTCTAGGAGTGAAAGCGCTTTGGGCAAAGGTCGAAAAACAATAGGAAAAAAAAGGAGCGAGAAACTCTTCTTTTTATTACCTTAAAACAAAGTCGAAAAGCGTCTAGACGCCAGATGTATTAAAGCCCTACATCTGGAGGTTTCCTGAACCAATAGAACTGATTTAAATCAGTCTTTGAACAAACGAACTTTCGTGGACTAGATCTAGATTTCCTTTAATTTAGATCAAGATTTAGCATAGTGATAAACTCTTTATAAAAAAAGAGGTTTTTACAGCCATTAGATGTAGATATAGATCTAGTAGGCCTATAAAACTTAAGAAAAACCTCCCCAGCAGAGACTTGTCGTTTTGATATTGTTGAGAAATTTCAAAGGGCCTTTGCTGAGTTGGCTCTTTCATTAAAGTTAATATTATCATTTATTATGAAGACTGGTAAGTAGGTATATGTTTATTACTCTCTCATTTAAATTATAGAATTTAAAAAAATGCTAAACTCTTGGGCACAACTAAATATCTATTTATATAAGTCCAAGGATCCGTTGTATTCACAGGTGAAAGATGGAATTAAACAACTTACGGTGTGAACAATCGCCCAATCTGGACTTATGGACAAAGATTACAAAAGTCAAAAGTACATATATAAATTGGCTTCGTCCGTACTATAACATTACAATGATCAAAATCAAAAGTACATATAACCGTTTCGCCTAAAAATTGGTTTCGTCAGTACGATAACATTTCAAAGATCAGAATTAAAAAGTACGTTTAAACGTTTCGCCTGAAACTGTTTGTAATGTTCTCGGACTGACGAAGCCAATTTTAGGCGAAACGTTTAGATCTATAATGTACTTTTGAACTTTGTAATCTTTGTCTATGTAGGTCCGGGTTGAGTGGTTGTTTACACCTTTACTCATTTAAATTACAAATCTTGATAACGTAAATTTGAAATGCATGCATTAGAAACGCCGTCTACTTTGCAAATAATATTCAATAAATTAAAAAAAGAATCACACTCATGAAATTCTGATTTGCTTGTTTGTGCTTTGATATAGTCCGTCCACACAACTACGGCTTCAGACTTTTTACGTATAAAAACTTAAGCTCCTGTCAGGCGGCGCATATCTAGATAGATGAGGCCCCATTTTGTTTAAAAAAAAAATTCTAAAAAATCATTTTAATGGGGTTGTTGTTTTTTTTTTTTGTTTGTTTGTTTGTTTGTTTTTTTAATCTGAGAGTATGTCATTTCACTATGTCAGTTGTTCAGCTTCTTTTTCATCCTTTATTTTGGGCTTCTTTTATTCTCCGGTAACAGATAACAGATAACAGATAAATACAGCATAAGGTTTGAATCAATTCCATGGTCTGTGCCCCCGTTGATATAATGACATTGATTAGATCTATAGTCATTGCTATAATGTGTTATTAAATTTAAATAGCATTGTTTAGCCTGATTTGATCTCGACCTGTTATCTTCACACTTATTTTTTCGTCAATGCCATATCTAGGTTAAAATATATGAACTAACGTACACGTATATTAGTTCAGAAAGTCGACACGATAAAAAACAAAATAAAAGAAAAAACAACCCAAAAAAGCTCTAAAGTAGTTTTATTTTAAGAACTTTCTATGATGAACATGAATTATATATACATATGATTCTATGCATTCAGAACCAAAAAAAATGTAAAAAAATTTAAGCATTACTTCTCTCTTACTTTGTTTTAGGATATGTCAAGACTTTTGTCTGAGTGAGTGAGAGAGAGATAGATAGAGAGAGAGAGAGAGAGAGAGAGAGAAAGAGAGAGAGAGAGAGAGAGAGAGGGGGGGGGTTATAAGGTACTACAATCCGTAATGGCGGAAAAAAAGGAAACCCGCAAAGATTAAAGACGTACAAAGAGACAAGTAATATTGGTATCGCCTCTTAATTTCAAAGATAATTTTAATAATTCTGTTTCACAGCAAAGGAAAAATTAAGAGAAAAAATAATTATCTACGGATAAAATAAAAACCAGTGACTGATCATGAACAATTTCTCAAAAATCGACATTTTTATCGTGGCTATAACGCATTAGGCAAGGTATACTGCCGTTTAAGCATTCTTGATAAGCTCATGAGGCACGGAGGTAACCAAAGAAAAAATAGAAAGCTATTAAGCCCAAGATAAATAAACAATTAATTCTTATATATTATGATAAGATAAGCCCTTGCGGCTTAGATTTCATGCCAGCGAACACACAACACTCCGGGCCAAAATTAATTTAAAGAGCTCTATTCTTTCTAGGCAGGCCTTGGCACTGGGTAGACCTGATCAGACTAGGCTACGCTCGGGGACGCTGAATGGTTGAAATCTTTCTGTAAACTTTTAACTGCAGAGTTTCTCAAACAATCGAGCAGATCTGCTCTCTTGCCAGCGCTGCAGAGTTTATCTCTGGATAAATGACATTTTGAGCATATAATTTTTAACCTGCTTTCTTTTAAGACTCGTTTAGCTTCAAATAAATATATGCTCCCGATATTCACATTGTTCCCACTTATCTTTTCTACCATATTATGAGGAAACAAAAATTAAACAAATTAAAAAAAAAGTAAGGATTAAAAAGTAATGAAAACAATGCGAATATCGTTAATTTCGACCCAGTTCTCAGCCAAGCTGAGCCGGAATCATTACTATTTGTTGGATAAAAAAGATTGTGAAATACACGCTGACCTATTTTTAGGCCTAGCTATGCACAAAAAGCCATACCCACGTATAATGATTATTCCGTCTTTATTTATAAATTTTAAAATAATCTCAAATTTCGAAATAGGGCATATTTGTTTTTGTAAAATGTGAGTGAATTTAAAGAAAACATTTTCACTTTAAAAAACCGCTGTTAATCAACTTGAAATCGGTTTAGACCAGTGTAATATTATTTCTATGATTAATTTCATCATCTGCAACAAAAGTCCGTTGGATCTTCTCTTCGTCGCTGCGTTTTAGCTGGTGACTGCTCTATTTTTTTTTTTTCACAACAGATTGAGACATTTTAACATACTCGTATACTCTCTAACCATAAAATATTAACAGAAACCGAACTGCAGTCTTTTTAAGCGCTAGGCCTAGAGTGTTTGTTTATAAAGGAATGGTCGATAAGCTGCACACTTGAATAAAATAATACAAGGAGTCTTGAATCGCTCTTTAAAGAACGAATTGAAGTACCGCTTGACTACAGCCAGTACACTTAACCTTTCGAAAACTTGATTCAAAAGCAAGGAAGGGCAAGTGGTTCGTTTGACTTCAAGGAACAAAAAAAGTAGGAATATTGATTTTAGTTATAATGGGACGGATTTAAAATCACTATTTCTTTTCTTTATTATTATTATTATTATTATTATTATTATTATTATTATTATTATTATTATTATTATTATTATTATTATTATTCTTTTGTTTTGATTTGTTTCAACAATGGACCAGATGACGATGAAAATGTAAACGATATTTTGAGGAAAAGAAGTTGAATTCAGTTTTAGTTGTGGAAGTCTCTATAAAGCCTGTGAGGTTTTCACTTTTCTGTTCTGATCACACAGACATGGTTTCAATTCTGGTGATATTTTGATACATGTTATGGGAGTTAGAGGGGGAAAAAAACAGTCGACAATATCGCAGAGAACGACCTAGTTAGGCCTATGAAATCAACAATTCTAGTAGGCCTAATAAACATGAACACATCTAAAAACCTGGTAACTGAATTACGAATCTTGATGCCGTAAAATTGAAATGCAAAATACATGTATTAGAAACGTCATCTACTGTGAAAATAATAATAATTAAAAAAAAAATTTAAAAACAACATCACACTCATATAATTATGATAGAATCATATATATATATATATATATATATATATATATATATATATATATATATATGTGTGTGTGTGTGTGTGTGTGTGTAATACCAAACTGAACAGCTTCGTCACACTCAATAACCCTGCCTTTGAATGGACGTCTGAGCGAGGAAATACTAGCCCTAAAATCGTTACAGGCGTGGCTGAGACCAGTGGTGTATGTAAGTGCGGAAATTACAATCACACAGTGTGTCTCGGTCGATCACTTTACTGTGCTCTTACAGTGTTAGGCGAGAACGGTTAGGTAAATATACCGAGAGGATTTCCCCATAACCTGCTCGTGTGGGTGCGACTCAGAAATGATTATTTACTTCATTGTGGCAGCGTTGCATTACTCTCGCCGCAATGGACTACGGTCGGCTATATCTAGTCCTTACTGAACTACAAGGGGTAACTGCAACTTCATCAAAGGGCTAAAAAACATGCTGCAGGAGTCGCATCAGCAACAACAACCAACACCGAAGTCAGTAAAAAAATAAAAGAATAAATGAATAAATAAAACCAAGATTTTTTAAATTCTTTTATTTTTTTTTTTTGTCATTTATTTATTTATTTTATTGTTATTGTATTTATTTATTAATTTATTTGTTTTTTTCGGGGGGGGGGGGAGTGGAGTTAGTTGAAGTAACAACATTTCCAGCCAGTTTTCTGGAGAAAAAAAATATGAAAATCTCATGCTAGTAAAGTTAACAGTTAACAGCTAACACTTTAACCGACGGATGAAATGGGCTCTTCTATTTAACACGTTTTTATTAGCTGGTCATTTTCTAAAGATCCATTGAGGCCAAGCTTTATTATTGCAGTCTACAGACATACCTGAGCTACTGTCCCAAGTCAACTTTGATACGGATCCTATAAAAGCCATTGTTGAGTTTCTCAGTACAGAACTCTGGAATCCTGTAGAATTCTTCTTTATCAAACGTTCTTAGTTCTTCACAGAGTCTAATTCTGAGATCTAGATTTCTGGTTTTTTTTTCCAGCGTAAATTAATAAGAAAAACCATTCATTATCATTAAGGTTTAAATAGCTGCGCGGTTAAAAGATTCCCGCGTGGCAGTGTACCATAATGCACTTAATGCGAAAATTCGCAGCTTTTTAATAAATGGTTGAAAGGATCTTAAAACAGATCGGGAACGTATAGATTAGTCGATTTCTTTATTATCGTTGTATGAGACAATAAAAAGATTCAGCGCAACAGTAACAAAGAAAGAACACAGGAGCTTTTTTTGAACGCTTTGTTCACCAGATTCGTTGGGTTGCTTCGATAGCGTGTGTTCGTAGGGTAAAACGGTTTGGCACCCTCAGCTGGTTTTTAATTATGTAGGGAAGAATACTTCGCGAAAGAATGCTTAAGTTATTACGGTGAGAGAGAGAGAGAGAGAGAGAGAGAGAGAGAGAGAGAGAGAGAGAGAGAGAGAGAGAGAGAGACAGAGACAGAGACAGAGACAGAGACCGAGGGAAAGAGAGAGGAAGAGAGACAGAGAGACAGAGAGTAAAAGAGACAGAGAGAGATTGAGAGAGA
>JAWDGP010005300.1:12500-32500 GCA_033675545.1 Elysia crispata | reverse complement strand
AAAATCTTTAAAAGAATACCTTTAGTGATAGATCCAACGTCAAATTTTGGAATCGAATTCTTTTCGTGAGGAACATTGTTTAATGAAACTTAATAAAAACAGCAACTATTTGCATCGCTTTGTTGTAGTTGTTGTTATTGTTGTTGCTGTTATTGTTGTTGCTGTTGTTGTTGTTGTTGTTTTTGTTGTTGTTGTTGTTGTTGTTGTTGTTGTTGTTGTCGCTGTTATTATTCTTGATTATGATGATGATGATGTTATTATTTTTTGTAGTTCTTGTTGATGATGATGAGGATGTTTTGTTAATGATGATGAGACGAATATGGTTGCTATTGTTAATGTTATGTTGTTGTTGTTGTTGTTGTTGTTGTTGTTGTTGTTGTTGTTGTTGTTGTTGTTACTGTTATTATTCTTGATTATGATGATGATGTTGTTATTTTTTGTACTTCTTGTTGATGATGATGATGATGATGATGATGATGATGATGATGATGATGATGAGGATGTTTTTGTTTATGTTGATGAGGATGTTTTTGTTTATGATGATGAGAAGAATATGGTTGCTATTGATAATGTTGTTGTTGTTGTTGTTGTTGTTGTTGTTGTTGTTGTTGTTGTTGTTGTTGTTGTTGTTGTCGTTGTTGTTGTTGTTGTTTTAAAAATTAATCAGGACCTAAGAGCTGAAATATTTTGTTCACACATTTGACAATCTTTCTATTCAGAAAGCTGGTTGTTAAGAATCAATGACTAAGTGTTGCTAGGACAAAGAAAGATCGGGGATGCGGCTAAACAAATCATAATGATCAAATTACTATCTATAACAAAGGTTATGGGATTATTTCAAGTAATACTCACATATTTTCTGTGCATCGAATTTTATACAGTTTTTTTATCATTATGATTGCGAAAGCAGAAACTTGTGAATATAAATATGTCACTATTAACTTTTCTGCCTCAACTTTTTAGATATGAAACACGTTTGAAAGTGTATTTAGTTTGGCAAGTTCCGTCTACACAGCAAAATTCGGCGCCAGAGTCCAAATGGTTGTCTCAACCATCTTCTAGGTCAGAGCAGTCTACAAGTATATGAAAAGTAACAAATAAATGTTTTAATGTAAACGATAAAAAAAATGTCCACCCCTTTGTCATCTCAAAAACAGTAATACTTTTGGGCTTTGAAATAAAAAAAAATGTTAAATATGTTTTGGCATCAGAGTTTTAAATAGCATAAACTAGACTCGTAAAAATGACAGCGCCATCAATTGAATCATAATACCAACTTTCCAAACCCACAACGCGGATGCAGAATGGGAAAATCCCAGAAAAGCATAAAAAAAAAACAACACTTCTTGCCTTCAATTTGTAAAAAGATATGCCTATTGTAACTTTTATTTTGCTTTCCTCAGACGATCAGTCTATTGGGTAGAGAGGGAACCTTTAAGGGGTGGACCCGATGGACACACGGTCTTCAGTGAGTTTTTGGTTTTTTTTCTGTTTTCAAATTGTTACGCAAATTTCTCAATATGATTTTAAAGATCATTTTCCACTTATGGTTGTGTAAATCGTCCAACATAATTCTGTCCAGTTAAACCGATTTTAAGGATGTTTCATATTAAAGCTTTGGGATATTTTGGAAAAATATTGAACTCCTTCTCAATCCCATTTGAATTATCCTAACAATTTTCTCATTTTCGGGTTCCACCTAGAGTTGCAAAAATCATCCAACATCTATCCACTTTTAAAACGATCATAAGGATGTTTCAGATTAAAGCTTTGACATCTTTTGGAGACATATTGAACTACCTCTAAATCCCATCTGCATTATCATAACAATTTTCTCATTCTCCTCCATACCCCCATTTCGCCCTTCCCCCCACTCGCCTCTCTGAACCGGCTGGATCTGGACTTAAACCCCCACCGCTCAGTTGCCACACCTCGAGTTGTCCAGCTGGCCCGCCACAAGACTTGTGTCGGAGCTTGGCAACCTCACAGGTGACAAGAAACAGTTTTAGGATTTGTCTTAGTTCTGTTATCAACCCTACTTTCTCTTCTCTCTCTCTCTCTCTCTCTCTCTCTCTCTCTCTCTCTCTCTCTCTCTCTCTCTCTCTCTCTCTCTCTCTCTCTCTCTCTCTCTCTCTCTCTCTCTCTCTTTCTCTCTCTCCCTCTCTCTCTCCTCTCTCTCTCCATATATCTCTTTCTGACTCTCCCTCTCTCTCTGTACGTCTCCCTCCCTATCTACCTCACCCATTTGGCCAGTTTCTAAGTATTGGATGGTATCAACAAGTATGTAGCAATCTTTTTAAGACTTTCTCTGTACTTTATATCTCTCTTTCTCCCTCCATCCCTCCTTGTTCAGACCTTCACTCATTCTCTGAATTCAGAGAAGTATCAGTAAACATGTAGCGATCGTTCTAAGACCTTCTCTCTCCTCTCTCTCTCTCTTTCTCCCTCTCTTTCTCTCTCTTTTATTTTCTCTTTCTCTCTCTCTTTCTCTCTCTCTCTTTCTCTCTCTCTCTTTGTGCTTGTCTCTCTCCCTCATTCTTTCTCTGAGTTGAGGACAGTATTAATATATTCTCTCTCTTTGTGCTTGTCTCTCTCCCCCCTCTCTCTCTGTTTCTTTCTCTCACTCTCTCTCCCTCTTTCTCTCTCTCTGTCTCTATCTCTCTCTCTCTTTCTTTCTCCCTCCTTCTCTCTCTCTGTCAGCCTCTTTCTTTCTCACCCTGTCTCTGTCTCTGTCTCTGTCTCTGTCTCTGTCTCCCTCCCCTTTTTCTCACTCTGTCTCTTTCTCTTTGGGCAGACCCAGCCCATATTGTCAGTGCTTTAGATCAGGGCAGTATAAACTAATATGTGGTATCGATCTACGGCCTTATCTTTTCCCTCTATCCTTTCAGACCCTCACCCATCTGGCCAGTCTCTGATGGCGCTATGACTGCCTCATCCACGGCGAGGCTAGCACAGCTCAGTGAGCACAGAATGCCGCACAGGGTGAGACTCTCACTAACTACCCTTGTGGATTATTGTTTTCCTTCGTAGTTTTCCTACTCTATGTCTTTCTTTTGGTTTATAACGCCATGGCTAATTTTGATTAAAAAGAGAAATAAGGCATCTAGTTATGTGATTGTTTCATCTCCATCTTTTTTTTTTACTCTTTCTCCTCGTCTTTTTTTTATTATCGTTGTCGTCTATAACCATCATTGCTATTACCAGAACCATTGCACAATCATTGTCAACATCGTTATAATCATTGTCATGATCATGATCATCAGCATCATTATGAGTTTGGATCCTCACCTCTTACGTCATTTCTTACTCCTTCCTCGTCCAAGACAATAAAACAATCAAGTTAGATTTTCTCTCCTTCTTTATACAGAGTTACGCGTGTGACTATTCCTTTTTATCTTACTCCTTCCTCCTCGAAGACAATTAAACAATCAAGTGAGATTGTCTCCTCTTTCTTTTTACAGAGTTACACATTTGACTGCGACCCACAGTGGGAAATTAGCGACGCCAGCAAAAAAGCCTCGGCATCTGCCCGAATAGATGCCCTGGCAGTGCCCAAGAAGAGAGAAGAAGTCCACCCATCCCTGGACCCTTACTGGGGTTACAGGTGAGGTTGGCCAGGTCTCACTAACCAGAGAACGCTGTGAAGGAGAGATGAAAGGAAGGGAGAGGATAAGAAGAGAAATACAAGAGGGGTGTAGAAGAGTGAGCGACAGGACAACAAAATATTGATCATTGAAAAGTGACTGATAAGGATCTAAAAAGATAGATATATAGGTAGCAAGGTAGATAGATAGAGCAATGTCGAGGAAAATAGGTAAATAAAAAGAAAAATGTTTGTTGACTGATAGATGGGTGTGTAATTAGGTAGTTTTAATCGATAAACGGAGAGAAATTTTTTTATAGCAGGCCAAAAAAAAAAAAGAGGAATAATCTAAAATGAGTACACAGATAGCAGCTAAAACGATAGGGGAAAATAGGATAGAGAGCAAGAAATTGGGAAGATATACTTAGCATGACAAATCACATGAAAAATCACAATTATTCTTTGTTTATTTTCCAACGTAAAAAAAAATTGATAATATTGTTGAGACCAGAAATTAAACATTCTCCGCCGACAGTGAATATCCCTTGAACCTTATTAACTTAATCAGCATTAGTTTATCTCACACTCGCTCTCCATTTGCTGCCAGGTACCCAGTTTCTGAAGCAGCCATGAGAACGAATCCGACTGAGAGATTAGATGCCCTCGCGATGCACAAAACCTACCACAAAGTAAGACTTACACGCGATCTTCAAAACTTCGCCACTGAGTTTACTACTACTACTACTACTGCTTCTGTTGCTGCTGCTACTACTACTACTACTACTACTTCTACTACTACTACTACTACTACTACTACTACTACTACTACTACTACTACTACTACTACTACTACTACTACTACTACTTTTACGACGACGACCACTACGACTGCTACTACCACTACTACTACTACTACTACTACTACTACTACTACTACTACTACTACTACTACTACTACTACTACTACTACTACTACTACTACTACTACAACTACTACCACTACTACTACTACTACTACTACTACTACTACTACTACTACTACTACTACTACTACTACTACTACTACTACTACTACTACTACTACTACTACTACTACTACTACTACCACCACAAATATGACGTTCTGGGAGTGATAACTTTATCAGTGTAAAATTTTCACTTCACCTTTTCAAAACATCCAAATCAAGCATAATTAAAATGAAGTGAAGACAACCAGAAATATAATTTCTAACATCTTTCCCCCCCCCTTTCCAGGATTTCCAAGACGCCCGGCAGGTGCAGTGGGATGTATCCCAGCAGGCCCTGGAGGCTCTAGCCTCACTCCGACTCCAGCAGCTGGCTCGGCCCCGCTCTCGCACCATGATCAAGGACGACTACGATCCCTACAAAATCGCGCCAAGCGCCAAAAAAACGCGCGCGACTCCTCGTGTTGAAGAACTCGCGTTGCCCATACCGAGAAAAGTTCGGCAGAAAAAGATGGCCGCTGCATAAATGCATCATTTTTTTTTAATTTTTATCATAGTTACAAAAGGGATGAAAAGTAGCCATGTCATTTCTTTTAAACTACGTTTAGTTTTTGGTTCTAAGCAAATTATCACTCATCTTTGCTTTAACGACTCAACATTATCATTCTTGCTCTTTTCGATAAAGACACTTGCCGTGGGTCTGATTCTGCATCTTGTAGCACATAACGGTATCGGGTAGTTGAGAACCAGTTGTTATATCTACACTTTCTCTCTATCACCATCTCTGATCATTTAACAGCTGCCCGAAGAGTATATTTTTATTATAGCAGTTTATTGGATCGAAATAGTTTAAGAAGACCAATGTTTGCTAACATCTCGAGAAGATAACACCTTTAAAAATCTAATTTAAGAAAACAAGAGCTTAGGAACATCACACGACTTTGCGTCCTTGCATTTTATCAGATTCATAATTAGATATTTCAGATTGATTAAACCATTTCTATCACGCATTGACAGAGACTACTCGCACTAGGACAATATGTGGACCCAATTTGGGATTCTTTTATCAGAGTTATTCATATTTTTTCATAGGCCAGTAAGAGTAAATATGCATTTTTTTTTAAAGCAATTCCATCTATTTCGACGGGAAAAGCGTCCTACCATAAATCTCAATTGAAACTCAGTAAATTATTGCATAATATCTAATCTATCTGTAGTGCCGAGGTTATGCATTAAATTACTCGTGGCTTTCAGTTCCAGACAGATTTTGCTCATCCCATCAAACGGAAACCTGCTTCGGCAGCGACACAGAGAGAGGAGATTGGGTATGGAAAAAATTGGTTAGGGAGGGTGGCAAGGCGCTAATAAACAAGGCAGATCTATGTTAAAGAGGGATCAATGGTGAATAAAGAGCCTTAATTCTGATGTTTCACAAAGAGAATTCAGCACAACTGAAGTCATAGAGGTAAATTAACAACCACAATATGTTACAGTATTTTCATCCCCTCATTACGACAGTGTAATTTCCACCCGTGACACCGCTCTTGTTGTCTTTCTCGTCATCAGGATCAGGATCGAAGTCCATACATTTAACGATTTTCTCGATATCATTCGGTTTAAAATTCGTTTTTTTTTTTTTTTTTATTCTTATTATTTTGCTCATCCTCACACAAACAGCCAAACGCTCACAACACTTTGATTTCTGTGTTGGTCGTCATCACGATAACGCTATTTTTATCGGTGTGTATCTCTGCCTTTAGCCTTTCATATAGTCCTTGACCTTGTCTACTCTAGGTTGCCATTTTATACGATAAAACAGCTTCTTCTGTACTTCTCCAATCTATTTTAAGGTCATTCTCAAACGTTTATTATAAGTATATAAATTCTCCGCAAAATCCCATGACCTACACTACTGACGGGAATTTCCGTTATCTGTACTGACATGATCTCAAGCGTTAAAAATGGATCTATAATTAGATTTGGATATTTACAAAATTTGCTTCTTTGTCTTATTCAGCATTATTGTTACCCGAACATTCCGCTCCTTTCCACGCAGTATTATCAAGAAAATTTGTTCATGTCTTTTAGAACTGTTTTCTTTTTTTTTTTTTTTTTTTTTTGGCGTGCTCACTATCTTTACATTTATGACGCTGGATTTATATTGGTTTCAAGCAAATATTTTTAATCGTGCTGCCTCTAAATCTCTATTATAATCTCAAGTGTTCTTTCTAGATGGAATAATAACTAAGGGATAACGTTGAAGAAACGAAGAAAAAGAGCGAGGGAAAAAAGGAAGATAGATAGAAAGAATTAAAAAGTCTGACGTGGAATTTTTTTTTTTTTTTTTTTTTGGGGGGGGGGGGGGGGGGGGGGGGTGGATAGTTTGGGTTAAAATGATGGAAAAATATTTATAATGAAGACATACTTATTTCATAATGTATAATAACCTTCCACAAAAACTACTGATATATGAAAAATGTTGATTGCAAACATATTTCTAGACAGACTATGCTTAAAGCCTGATTGCTGGTAAAACACAGTATTATGGATTCTCTTCGTGTGTGACTTTATAAAATACAGGCCTTTTTTTTCCTCTTTGTCAATAGTATGCCTTCCTTTTCTACGATTTGCCGTGGCGTTATTTTTTGTATCTACAATCTATCTCAGTATCACATCGAAATACATTGTTTATAGCTCAAGTAATCTAGATTTTTATACGAAATAGAAAGAAAAAATAATAGCGAAAGTAGTTTAAAATATATGAATAAAAAGTCTTTAATTATTCTTTTGGCGTAACCTGGCACATACAGCAATGTGTACCTGGCATATAGAGCAATATGTACCTGAAACATAGAGCAATGTGTAGCCAGTTGCCAAAATGGCTGAAACATGTCACCATGACAGTATTATACTATCTATTGTTAATCAACGGTATACCTGTAACATAATATCTGAATTTTTAATATAATACGCTTATTTTTTTTCTTTAATCTCCGCCGCTCGTCATTTTGCGATCAGTATTACAATTCGATAATAATCATGTACTATTTACTCCCCTTGAAGCCATAGAGTTAAAAAAAACCGCAATGTTTAAAATTAATGTCGATAGCAAACAGTGTGTTCATAAACTGTGATATAAAATTATTTAATTCGTTCTATTTTGGATACATAATTATAAGATCTGCTAGCAAATCAATACACATTTCATGTCTTTGAAGGTACTTAGGATAGTTTAAAATGCATAATTAAATTAAGAAACCGTTTAAAGTTTAATCAAACAGCATACATTTAACTCTACTCTTTAACTTACGTATCCTACAAAATGATTTCAATAACTTTTTTTTTGGGAAAATCAATAATATGTCGAAAACAGATTAATCTGGTGTCTGTGTAGATTCTTCATTATGTTAAAATAAAAGAATGGCACAGGAAAGAGTGCTAGATTATTACACACCCGTGAAAACCAAATTATACGATATTTTGAAAGTATTCCTGTAGTTTCCATTTTTGTTCAAATTCTGTTTTTTTCTCTGGTATTGCTGTGCTGTGATATTTTAGTTGCCTTTGACCCACATGTGCAATAAACTGCCTGTATTGCCAATGTCACCGTAGTTTGGGTGTCATTTATTTATGGCTATCCAATCATTTTCGATATGGGTTGGGTTTTTTGGATTTTTGAATGCGTTTTCAAGTAGATTTCCTTTCAATATGTTCTTTTGATAATTTTAGTTCTTAGATTATCAGGAAAAAAAAATATATATATATTTGTAATCTTACATTTCAGCGTCTGTAATTAAATCAGATCGAAACTCTGTTATTCTTTTGAATGGAGTTTCCGTATATTATATATGCACTGTATCATCAAGTAAACACATAATTATTTGATGTTTCTCATTTAAGATTGCAAATCCAATATTTTCATAGTCTTTATTTCATGCTGAAAATAAATGGAAATTGATTGACATAAAGGCAGGCGAAGAGAGAGGGGTGAATTGGAAAAGAGAAAAAGCCAGAAACAATTAGAGATGGAGGAAATATATATATATATATATATATATATATATATATATATATATATATATATATATATATATATATATATATATATATATATATATATATATATATAGAGAGAGAGAGAGAGAGAGAGAGAGAGAGAGAGAGAAGAAGAAGAAGAAGAAGAAGGCAGAGACAGAAATACAGAAACAGAAGGAAGCGGAGATAGTGGACAAAGAGGGAAAGAGATAGAGCGATAGATAGAGAAAGAGAGAGAAAGAGAGAGAGAGATAGAGAAAGAGAGAGAGAGAGAGAGAGAGAGAGAGAGAGAGAGAGAGAGAGAGAAAGAGAGGAAAAAGAGAAGATTATAGTAAGATAGAAAAAGTGAATGAATCAAGCTTCAACATAGTCTCAATACAAACAAAGACAATAAAACAAACAAATGTTTTGAAATAGTTTATTTTATGCTTCCTTCTACGGTAGGAAAAGTGCGTTAAAGAGGCTGTCACACAAAGCAAAAACTGTGTGGTCAGTATAAAATTGTGCGTTAGAATATCAGTTATAATTATTTTTGAAATTTCTCCGTGTAAATTGTACCTTTTTGCTTCCCACAATTTTCCCACATCAAAATCCCGAGTTATCTATACGTACTAAAAAGAATGCAAATTTGCCATCTGTTATTATAATATCGAAACCCAATCTACCAACCAATTACATCGGATGAGGTATTATTTTACTCTTTACCCTTTGTAAGACACAATACTCGATTATTGCTTCTTTTTGTCGAGGGAAAGCGGAAGAAGAAGAAAAACTATAATTGTTGGAAAAAACATTCGGTATATAGTAAATCAGATGCACAAATCTAGATCACAAAAGCTCATTCCTGTGCAGAAGTAGATTTTTTTAAATTTCTGTCTGGAAATCTTCTTGCATTCATCTAAAGAATTAAAACTCAAAAAAAAAAAAAAAAAAAAAAAAATGCAAGGGTCACAGACCACTGAATAAAACGTTTATTGTGTCAAATACACTCGTAAATCTTATCCCTATTTTCATTGCAGTATTAATCAACCTTTAAGGTTTAACTAAGGGCTGAAAAATAAAGAAACAGAAAGCGATCAATTGGAAAAAATATGCATACAATTAATTTTGTTTTATATGAAAATATTTGGAGGTCTCGCAGGGAAATATCACATTCAAACATTTTTGCCCTAATCCTTGATATAAGATCATGGTTTACAATATAAGTTCATGAATACAACAACCGAAGTAATTTATCGATTTGTCGATTAAGATCTTTAAAAAAAAAACCGAATTCAATTCATGTTAGAATCATAAGGTAGTATAAATTATTGCTAAGAGCTACCTCATTCTCTGGATTTGATATTCTTTCAAGTTTTAGTAAAAAAAAAAAAAAAGGCATAACTACCAGTGCCTGTCTCCCAAGGCGCCATTTTGTCATAGGGTTTATCATCACAACCACACTATACTCAAAATGCTTACAAACACAAATCTTAAAACACACAGCTCCATGTTTTTCGACAAACATTTGATAAATCCGAAATATCAACACCAACAAAATAAAAAAGAAAGAAAAACTAGTATGAATGTTGGGTTTCTTTGTTTGGAGACAAGAAATCGACCAAGCGGCATATTTCAAAACGTTGACCCACTCGCAAGCCAGCCGGCATTACGCTAGGAACATTCTCGAGTTCAGTAAAGAACATTTTCTTTTGAGAAGTTATTGTTACGATGAAATTAATAAGACAAACGGTAAAAGGTAATGCAGATTGATTAAAAAACAAATTTGCCAAGATTAATTGATGTAAAGCTACCAATATCAATTACAATGATGAAAATGATGACGTAACCGGCAAATGCTGATGACTGTTTCTCTAGGCTCGAAGTAAACAGAGGTCTATCTAAATGCTGATGACTGTTTCTCTAGTCTCGAAGTAAACAGAGGTCTATCTGAAAGACTGTGTGAAGCTACCAGTCAGGATAATAATTTAAAAAAAAGTGTATTGAGCTGCATCTATTTAGAGCATGTACATGTGTTTCCATTAAATGAAATAGGTATTACTTGTTTGTGTATGTACTGATTGAAGATTGTATGTTTCTGAATATGGATACCATTTCACCCAGCCTAGGGGTTCTTGTTACAGGTACACACAATCATTTCACACCCTAATGATTTATTATTGTTATTATTATTATTATTATTATTATTATTATTATTATTATTATTATTATTATTATTATTATTAGTAGTAGTAGTAGTAGTAGTAGTAGTAGTAGTAGTAGTAGTAGTAGTAGTAGTAGTAGTAGTAGTAGTAGTAGTAGTAGTAGTAGTAGTAGTAGTAGTAGTATTAGTATTATTATTATTATTATTATTATTATTATTATTATTATTATTATTATTATTATTATTATTATTATTATTATTTTAGATCTAGTACTTTTAGCGAGGGTGAGTAAAGGTTGAAGCAGGGCATAAGAAACACAAGACGCCTCATGCCAGCTAGTAAGAAGTATATTAAGCAGGGAGAGTATCTGGTCTTCGTGTGTGGAGACAGTAACACCTAAGACCAGCCTCACATAGGAATGACCTTTCATGTGCCACGCGTGACTCTTCACGTGACACTTTACAAGCCACACTTTGATCACTTAGGTTCTGTCATTCCCTCACGCCAGTCACGTTAAGAACATGGATTCTTCCGATGAAGAAGCATTGTTGACAATCGTTTTAGATTGAAAAAAAAGGAGAATGACACATCACGGGCCGAATAGAGGCAGCATGCATTCTTCCCGTCACGTGACCACACGTGTCGGCGTGACGGAACACTTTATGTGAGGGGTGCAGTTAAAATTATACTAACCACTTACGCACGTGATGTGTTGTTTGACGCTCTATGTGAGGTTGGCCTTGAGATTCTTCGTGGAAACTTGGACATTAAACGGAAATAGTCATGTCACTTTCTCTGTCAGGTTTACTCGCGGACTTGGACAAATTTTCATACATCACGCTAAATTGGTATTTTTATGTCCTAACTTTGCTTTCTTTGTTAATATTTTCTTTAAAAAAAAGTAGCATGAAATAAACCGACGTGATACTTTTGCACGAATTAGTTGATTTTTCGGTGGTTCAAAAAAATTTAATCTAGAAAAAAGAATACGTTAAACCAGTTCAGTCACCGTTAAACTATGAATATTCAGAGATTTAAAAAAAAATGGCGGACCTTTATTTTGAAGGCAATTTATTGATACTGAATTGATTTTGAAAGCTGAAATTCAATCATATTTATTGAATTCTTATAAAGAACAATACTTTCATGTCTTCAAAGCCTACCTAATCATACAAAAATCCTTTCTCACAACATTTTCACTTATTTATTAAAAAAGAAAACAACAAAACCATATAGTTTTTTGTTAGACGAAAATGTTTTAGCCTAAAAAAAACCCCAAGAATATTAATTTGTAGACGTTAAACCATTCAAGAGTAATAAGAAAAAATAACAGATTCTGAACAATCTAAATTTTATAGATCCTTTTAAACGTATATTATCATGTAGATCTAAATAAACACGGAACTATGAATTCTCACAAAGCTGTGCACCTTTAGGCAGTTTTTGCAGGAAATCACTACCCTGAAACAAGCTTATAATTAAATTTCAAAATAGATTTGAAAAGTGCAGTTTGATAACTCCCCATATTGTTACAATAAGTATCTTAAAATCGTAACCACCATTCTTCTTTCCTGATGTGCTCTTCAATCTGTCTAGATCTACTTCGCCAATGTAAATAAGTCAGAAAATTTTCAGGAATTAACAATTATATTGACACAGCTGCTTCGAAACAAGCTAGACCAAGTGAAGGACAAGTCATATTTTATCATCTCTCTACTGTTACATACAGCTGTTACACCTGTTATATTTGGTTTCACTCGCAACATTTAACACACATAACTGATGAAGCAATAATGTCCGAAACTGTGATGCTTATTTTTTTAATCTAACTGAGAACAACTTATTTTTATCCCTTTCATAGGCTATACAGTACAGCTGTTGTGGGTTTGTTTTAGAAACAGTAACTGTATGCGTTATGTGTTTCCATAATCTTTAATTTTCACATTGCATGCAGGGTCCCAGAACTTGGGATATGTTGTTCCAATTTGTAGAAAATCTGCAAGGCTAGTTTAAACTCAATTTGAAATGCGATTTTCCTCAAAGTTGATGAACAGAAATATCTTTTTATGAGTGGAAATGTTTTTGCGACAATAATAATGATTAAAAAACTTATTTGACAAAAAAAGTTGTTTTAGATAAAAGCATAAAAGGCTAAGCTGCATATGTGAATTTCTGCCACAGAATAATAATAATACATTATTGTTTCAGAATTTGTAATATTTCTTTCTAGAAAATCATAAAATGATTATCGCCTATACTAAGTCCAAGATGCTAATGTATTAGATTAATATTTGCAGTCTAATTTTAATTACCTAGCTGTTAAGTTAAACCGTCATATCGTAATAACATTATTACTATTATAGTGTGAAATGTGTGCATAATTAACATTATTATTCATCAGACGAGGTTGACTTTTCAAGATTCTAGTTACAGGCAATGCTGAATGTTGTATTAGGTCTAAATTTACAATATAATTTAAATTACATTCATGAAGCCAACTTCTCACCATCATATTTATTACTATCGTCATGTGAGATTTGTGCATTATAAACATCATTATTCATGAGACTATTTTTAACTATTCTAGGTTCTAGTGTTTAGGCGATGCTGTTGTAGCCGGTGCGGATGGAGCACAGCAACGTGGTACCGGCGATGAGGAGGCCGATGCTGCCGAAGATGGCCATGAAGGCCGAGTAGCCGGCGTCCACATCGCTGTCGTCGTCCAGTGACTTGCCCAAGAGGACTGAGGAGCCGACACCAGCGATCAAACCTGGGGAGTGAGGGAAGAAAGAGAGAGAGACAGAGGGAGATATAGAATGAGAGAGTAAGAGACGAAGGGAGAAAGAGAAGGAGAGGGGGAGAAAGAAAGAAACAGAGAGAGAGAGAGAGAGAGAGAGGGAGACAGACAGACAGAGACACAGAGAGAGACAGAGAGAGATCGAGAGAGAGAGAGAGAGAGAGAGAGAGAGAGAGAGAGAGAGAGGGAGATAGACAGACAGAGACACAGAGAGAGACAGAGAGAGATCGAGAGAGAGAGAGACATTAAGCGACAGAGAAATACATAATATAGAGAGAGTGGCTAAGAGAGAGAGAGGCAGGGAGAGAGATGTAGACGTAGAGAGAGAGAGAGAGAGAGAGAGAGAGACAGAGAGAGATCGAGAGAGAGAGAGAGAGACATTAAGCGACAGAGAAATACATAATATAGAGAGAGTGGCTAAGAGAGAGAGAGGCAGGGAGAGAGATGTAGACGTAGAGAGAGAGAGAGAGAGAGAGAGAGAGAGAGAGAGAGAGAGAGAGAGAGAGAGAGATAATGTGATGAACAGAAAACGGGTAAACGAATACAGTGAAAGACACACAACGTACCTCCAAAAACGACCAGGAAGCCAGCAACTCCCAGCAATTTTGCGCTGTTAAAAAATCCGGACACTGCCGAAGCTACGAGGCCCAATATGGACACCATGAGGCCAATGGTACACATGATCTTTGACACGACTCGGTAACCTGGAAACGACGTTTGAAAAATATAAGATCTTTGTTATGGATAGAATCTAGATAGATTTTCTCGGTGAAATATATAGTAAAGGTTAAGAAAGTAAAATAAATGACTTATCCTTGGTAAACTGTGGTTATCGAATTGTTATATTATTTCGATGAAAAACAATTATGATTGGATGTTGATCTAAATGATAAAGATACTGTATGACTAGTGGAGAAGTATAGAAGAGAGTAAGAGATAAAGAGTTTTGAGAGAGAGAAAGAGAGAGAGAGAGAGAGAGAGAGAGAGAGAGAGAGAGAGAGAGAGAGAGAGAGAGAGAGAATACAAAAATAACAGGGACTGTAGGGCATACACTCATGAACCCATCCCACCACCGCTTTTCTATAGATATTTTTTACCGGAATCTTCAGGCTGATATTTATAAATGCCTCTCACTATAAGCGTAGCTTTTGCAATTTTTTTAAAGTGTCTTTTTCCAAAAAAGAAAAAATTGCCAAATGATTAAAAAATGTCTTTCCCTTTAAGCTCTCCTGTGATATTCTTTTAATAAGATTTCCTTTTAACCATAAACTTGTCATGTAAATCATAATTTTTGCATTACCCCATAAACTTGTCATGTAAATCATAATTTTTGCATTACCCCATAAACTTGTCATGTAAATCATAATTTTTGCTTTACCCCATAAACTTGTCATGTAAATCATAATTTTTGCATTACCCCATAAAGTTGTCGTGTAAATCATAATTTTTGCATTACCCCATAAACTCGTCTGTGATATTATTTGAAAATTCATTTCCTGTAAACTTGTTATGTAACTTTATTTCACATTTTTTTCTATAGTTTTTTCTTGTGTCCCCCCCCCCCCCCCACCCCCCTTGTCCTTGTCCTTGTTTCACGTACTTTGCCTATAAACTTGCATTGTGCGTGGGTTGTTTTTTTTTTTTCATTTTTTTTCTTTATATTAAAAGTGCCTTACACTATACGCTTGTCTTATGTTTTTTTATGTTTGTTTTTTTTAAAATAAGTTTTAAGTGCCTATTTATACAAACTTGTCTTATCTTTTTTAATTGCTATTTTTTTTAATCTAAGCTTGCCCTGTAATTTCTTTAATTGTCTGCCCCTAAGAGCTTGCTATGTGTTTTAAATTTAGAGCCTTGTCCTTTGATTATAATTTTTTTTTCCGCACAACTTTTACTATATTAAGTGTATTTCCCTTTCATCTTATCTTCTAAGTTCTTTTATTTCTTTTCCATATCAGATTGCCTTGTGCTTTTATACAGTACCTTACTATACTCTATAAACTTTCACTATTTTAAGTTGCCTCCTCTGTAAGGTGGCCATGTGTGGGCCAGAACCCACCATGACTGTTGCCCACGTCCTCACAGAACCCAGAGATCTCCTCCTTGGTGCTGTTGTCGTAGAAGCTGAAGCATCTCCTCCAGAGGCCGGAGTGTTTGTTGAGCTGAACATCCTCCACGATGCTGGCCGGCTCATCGTCCAGCTGGAGCCAGTAGTCCGTGGAGAACCCCACGCAGTACACGGCGAACGCTGCGGAGCGTGGCGTGGGAGGGCAAGAAAAAGTTACCAACAAAGACGGGCTGACGAAAACTGGCATCAATTTAGCAACACTCTAACAAATCGTAAGAAGACATAAGTTTAAATACTTTGGTCACATGAAAAGTATATTTTTTTAGAAACGAAAGTAGAGAGCAAAAGAGAAAGAGGACAGCGAACCAGAATCTGGAAGCAAAATATAAAAGACTGGCTGGAAACAACAATAACCCAATCAGGAAGACTGGGAGAAGATCATGAATCAAGAATCATTCAAGAGGCAACTTCTCACAAAGAGATCCTCTGACAAGGAGAAGGTATGGGAAATCCCTCAACTTCATACTTTCCAAATCTACTTTAAGATTGTTGTAAACGCTTATTATTAGGCTGGGAATTCCCGCAGAGATAAAAAAAAAAATAAAATAAACATTTTTTAAAAATTCCATAAAGGTGCGTTTCCTAGCAGGATTTTTATAGCTGCGCGTTGATTTAAACTTTGATCATAATGAATTATTTAAAACATAAATATATGGATTTTATAGCTGACCGTTGATTTAAACTTTGATCATAATGAATTATTTAAAACATAAATAATATATATTATATGGATTTTATAGCTGACGTTGATTTAAACTTTGATCATAATGAATTATTTAAAACATAAACATATGGATTTTATAGCTGCGCGTTGATTTAAACTTTGATCATAATGAATTATTTAAAACATAAATATATGGATTTTATAGCTGCACGTTGATTTAAACTTTGATCATAATGAATTATTTAAAACATAAATATATGGATTTTATAGCTGCACGTTGATTTAAACTTTGATCATAATGAATTATTTAAAACATAAATATATGGATTTTATTTTTTAAATTAGCTAGCTTGTAGGCTGATGAAAACTTAAAAAAAAAAAAAAAAAACACTTCAGAAGTATTTGCCTTTGTTTGGCAACATAAACAGTGTCCTGTTGTCGGTGGAATTAATGGCATTTTTTTTTTGTGTGCACAAACTGAGCTGAAAATACTTTGAAAAGAGACATAGACAAGCATAATTCTGGAGAGATAAGATTGCGGAAAAAATATGAAGAGATTGATATGCTCAGGGAACAAAAACGAAATCGAGAGAAAGAGAGAGAGAGAGAGAGAGAGAGAGAGAGAGAGAGAGAGAGAGAGAGAGAGAGAGAGGGGGAGGATGTATATAGAAAGATATATATATATATATATATATATATATATATATATATATAAACACAAAGAGACAGAAGGAGGCTCTTCTTATTATTAAGGGTTCACAATAATTATAATATTATGTACGACATCAAGGAGAATTATGTCCTCATAATGTCTCACTCTTATTATTGTATACTATACTTTCCTTCCATCACCAGATTTCTATAACTCGGAGAATAATATCTATAATAAATCTTACTCTCAATCAAATGTTGCAGCTTGTAATTTTGCGAATTTATCTTTTATTTCATACACGTTTATTTATAACCGTGAATTTGAATTTGTCTTTCATCTCATACATTTTTATTCATAACCGGATGAGTTACAAATATTAAGTTAACATTTAAATCAGAAAAAGATAAGTTATTCATGCAAATGAGATTGCGTGGTTCATTCGAATGTTAAATTCTGAATCGTCATACATTTCTTTTGCATAATTTTAGAACTTTAAAGAGAATATTTATGAGGAGTATAACGAACAGAACTAGAGGGGGATATTGTTCTATACTCATCACACACTCGTCATTCACAAGAAAGCGGAGAATGACATAAAAATCCTTAAATTTTCTACTGCCCTTGATAAAACTAAAACACTCTTCATATGGCCCGTCAAGTCATTATCTGCTGCATGTATGGCCCGTCCAGTCATTATCTGCTGCATGTATGGCCCGTCCAATCATTATCTGCTGCATGTATGCTTTAGAAATAAAAGTGAAAAGAAAAGCATGAACAAAACCCGGTGAATGTTACCAAAAATCTGACAAGGTCGAGTACTGAGAAGTTCAAACTATAAAATAACAACAGGAACAACAACAACAACAACAACAACAACAACAACAACAACAACAACAACAACAACAACAGCAACAACATTAACAATAACAACAACAATACCGAAAGAACAACCGTCTTAGATTAAACTAAAAGAAGAAAAAATACCTAGCAAACCTTTAATTCTTTTTGTCTTTTTAGTTAGATTGGATTGTTGGATAAAAACAGCCTTTTGGTGTTTATAAAACTTAGGCCCCCGTCGGGCAGAGCATCGTGTTCCGGCGATTACTCACCCGAGACACAGAGGAACATGCCGAGTCTCCATAGCCAGTTGGTCGCACCACAGCCTCCCTCTTTACGCACTGAATGGAGACAAACAAGCAGCTCGCAGGTTAGGGTAAATCCATTAACATTATATATTATGTATATACATATATGACATTGTCTCTGAACTGCTTATATATATATATATATATATATATATATATATAACTTTCTAATATGCTCTATAATATTTTTGTTGAGCTCTCTTAACATCTATGTTAAAATGCAAATTAAATATTTATAAGACTATATGTATAGATTGGCAGAAAGATAGAAAGATAGATAAATAGATAGAAAGATAAATAATAGATTGATAGATAGAAAAATATATATAATAGATAGACAGCACAGGTAGATAGGCAGATAGAAAAATAGACAGATATATAATAGATAGACAGCACAGGTAGATAGGCAGATAGAAAAATAGACAGATATATAATAGACAGCACAGGTAGATAGGCAGATAGAAAAATAGACAGATATATAATAGACAGCACAGGTAGATAGGCAGATAGAAAAATAGACATATATATAATAGATAGACAGCACAGGTAGATAGGCAGAAAGAAAAAATAGACAGATATATAATAGACAGCACAGGTAGATAGGCAGATAGAAAAATAGACAGATATATAATAGATAGACAGCATATGTAGATAGGCAGATAGAAAAATAGACAGATATATAATAAATAGATAGCACAGGTAGATAGGCAGATAGAAAAATAGACAGATATATAATAAATAGATAGCACAGGTAGATAGGCAGAAAGAAAAATAGACAGATATATAATAGATAGACAGCACAGGTAGATAGGCAGATAGATAATTAGACAGATATATAATAGACAGCACAGGTAGATAGGCAGGTAGAAAAATAGACAGATATATAATAGATAGACAGCACAGGTAGATAGGCAGATAGAAAAATAGACAGATATATAATAGATAGACAGCACAGGTAGATAGGCAGATAGAAAAATAGACAGATATATAATAGATAGACAGCACAGGTAGATAGGCAGGTAGAAAAATAGACAGATATATAATAGATAGACAGCACAGGTAGATAGGCAGATAGAAAAATAGACAAATAGCCTGTAGAATGCTAGAAGAGAGGAAAAGAGATAAATGAATGATTGCGGGAGAATTAGAGCCAGCGGTAATATATAATATATATTATAATATATAATCCGGTAATGTTAAAAGAACGAAAAGTACAACCATTGTCGTAAAAGAACTTTAAATATAACTGATCTTATATGACAATGTACACAGTACAGAACACACACGAAATGTAACACCGATGATAATTAACCAGTGTTTTTTTATTATTTTTTTTTTTTTGGGTGTGTAAAGTTTATTTCTAACGTCATACTATTTTCTTTCTAGGTATTGCAATACATAATCTAGTATATTACATCAACTTCAGCGGGAAGTTTGTGATGGCAATAGAGACTGGGATTGTTTTTTTCAAATTAAATTCCAATGCGTCATCCTTAGATTGTCTCGTCTTTCGCCATTTAGAGCTGAAAATAATAAGAGATCCCTGTTTGTTCTTCAAATTCTCAGAACGTTATGCGCATGCATATCTCTGAACTACGTAACAGTGTCTCTGAACTGCTGTAACATTGTCTCTGAACTGCTGTAACCTTGCCTCTGAACTGCGGTAACATTGTCTCTTAACTACTGTAACATTGTCTCTGAACTGCTGTAGCATTGTCTCTGAACTGCTGTAACATTGCCTCTGAGCTGCTGTAACATTGTCTCTGAACTGCTGTAACATTGTCTCTGAACTGCTGTAGCATTGTCTCTGAACTGCTGTAACTTTGCCTCTGAGCTGCTGTAACATTGTCTCTGAACTGCTGTAACATTGTCTCTGAACTGCTGTAG
>JAWDGP010005300.1:2500-7500 GCA_033675545.1 Elysia crispata | reverse complement strand
TTGGAGAAGTTTTAAGGATTTCATGTCAAAATCAAATTGATTAGAAAGGTTTAAAATACAACAGTATTTACAACAAGAGCAGAACATTGAGGGTGATCAGTTGGGAATAACTCGAGGCGTAAAGCAATAGTCCACCTCAAGCGGTTAGGAATGATTTTTGTCATGTGTTACCATACACAGGAAGTCGGTATAGATAAATAAAAATAGTGACTAATAAATTACTCACTTGTGGCGAAAGCATTGGCATATAATATCTTATCTAGGCACTCAATGATTCTAACGTTTGCTTACTCTGCTGGGGTTGAACATGGTAATAGGAAAGATAAAAGAAAAAAAAAAGATATTCTTCATTCCAAAAAAAATTAATAATCATGATAATAATAATAATAATAATAATAATAATAATAATAATAATAATAATAATAATAATAATAATTATAAAAATAATAATAATAATAATCATAACGATAATAATAATCACAATAATAATAATAATAATAATAATAATAATAATAATAATAATAATAATAATAATAATAATAATAATAATAATAATAATAGTACTAATAGTAGTAGTAGTAGTAGTAGTAGTAGTAGTAGTAGTAGTAGTAGTAGTAGTAGTAGTAGTAGTAGTAGTAGTAGTAGTAGTAGTAGTAGAAGAGTAGAAGAAAGAAGAAGAAGAAGAGTAGTAGAAGAAGAAGAAAGAAGAAGAAGAAGAAGAAGAAGAAGAAGAAGAAGAAGAAGAAGAAGAAGAAGAAGAAGAAGAAGAAGAAGAAGAAGAAGAAGAAGAAGAAGAAGAAGAAGAAGAAGAAGAAGAAGAAGAAGAAGAAGAAGAAGAAGAAGAAGAAGAAGAAGAAGAAGAAGAAGAAGAAGAAGAAGAAGAAGAAGAAGAAGAAGAAGAAGAAGAAGAAGAAGAAGAAGAAGAAGAAGAAGAAGAAGAAGAAGAAGAAGAAGAAGAAGAAGAAGAAGAAGAAAAAGAAGGTGATTTTAGGTAGATGTCAAATGTGTAGACAAATAAAAAGAATTAAACGAAAGCACCGATCATTTGCTTTTGGATTTAGAATCAACCGTGTCACTATATGATGAGGATACAATTGAATTTATGTGAACATGAGTAGCTAATTATGGATGTGATGTTGACAGAGAGCTGAATGTAACAGATGGTTGCGGTGTTATGTACCTTTTCTTTTTTTTTTTTTTTTTTTTGTTATGCGACATATTTATAATGAATAATGTATTTTTTAATGGTGTAACTAACATTTGACGCTTGGAAGTTATTAGTTTCTACTTGTCAAAAAAGTTGTTACAGTTCTATGATAAACGTGTTAGCTTTAATGATTGTTTATAAAGGATACTGGTTGGAATGAGAGATGACACATAAAGTTATGTCGAGAAATAAGTTCTGAGCTCATTGTGTTAAACTTTTAGAATATTTTCTGCCCATGCTGATCTCCAAGATTGTTCTCATATTTTAAACATTATTGGCACAAACAAAACTATTAGTATGAACAACAAGGTGATCATCGTCAACGTCAGCAGCAACAACAAAACATAAAAATATCAACAAAATCACCGCCAAAATCGGCAACAGCAACAGCAACAACAACAACAATAACATCAACAACAACAACAACAACAACAACAACGAATAACATTATTTGCAACAACAACAGTAAGAACGACATTATTTATGACAAAACAGCAACAACATCATTATCTATAACAACAAAAGCAACAACAGCATAGCTTGCAACAACAGAATTACTTGCAACAAAAATAGCATCAGCAACAACAAAAAATCTCCAAAATAACATTAAAAAAACAATTACAACATGGGTAACAGCAGCAACGGGACAAAACAAAACAATGAAAATAACGATGACGATAACATGGATGCTTGAACCCATCATAGCCTGGTAAAGAAAAAAAACCCAGAACAAAGCAAAAACAAAACATTCCTCTTAATACAATTAAAATATAAACGGTCCAGATCGATTACACCTTCAATTTTCATGTGTAGCGACTATGTCAGTGTTTGGCTTAGTATCAGATCGATTACACCTTCAATGTTCATGTGTACCGACTATGTCAGTGTTTAGCTTAGTATCAGATCGATTACACCTTCAATGTTCATGTGTAGCGACTATGTCAGTGTTTGGCTTAGTATCAGATCGATTACACCTTCAATGTTCATGTGTACCGACTATGTCAGTGTTTAGCTTAGTATCAGATCGATTACACCTTCAATGTTCATGTGTACCGACTATGTCAGTGTTTGGCTTAGTATCAGATCGATTACACCTTCAATGTTCATGTGTAGCGACTATGTCAGTGTTTAGCCTAGTATCATATCGATTACACCTTCAATGTTCATGTGTACCGACTATGTCAGTGTTTAGCCTAGTATCAGATCGATTACACCTTCAATGTTCATGTGTACCGACTATGTCAGTGTTTAGCCTAGTATCAGATCGATTACACCTTCAATGTTCATGTGTACCGACTATGTCAGTGTTTAGCTTAGTATCAGATCGATTACACCTTCAATGTTCATGTGTACCGACTATGTCAGTGTTTAGCTTAGTATCAGATCGATTACACCTTCAATGTTCATGTGTACCGACTATGTCAGTGTTTAGCTTAGTATCAGATCGATTACACCTTCAATGTTCATGTGTAGCGACTATGTCAGTGTTTAGCTTAGTATCAGATCGATTACACCTTCAATGTTCATGTGTAGCGACTATGTCAGTGTTTAGCTTAGTATCAGATCGATTACACCTTCAATGTTCATGTGTACCGACTATGTCAGTGTTTAGCTTAGTATCAGATCGATTACACCTTCAATGTTCATGTGTACCGACTATGTCAGTGTTTAGCTTAGTATCAGATCGATTACACCTTCAATGTTCATGTGTACCGACTATGTCAGTGTTTAGCTTAGTATCAGATCGATTACACCTTCAATGTTCATGTGTAGCGACTATGTCAGTGTTTAGCTTAGTATCAGATCGATTACACCTTCAATGTTCATGTGTAGCGACTATGTCAGTGTTTAGCTTAGTATCAGATCGATTACACCTTCAATGTTCATGTGTAGCGACTATGTCAGTGTTTAGCTTAGTATCAGATCGATTACACCTTCAATGTTCATGTGTAGCGACTATGTCAGTTGTTTTAAGCCTCCGAATAACATAGTGCGGCCATTAATGTATACCCCAGGCGCGGCCTTGTCAAAATATTTAGCAATTTCAAACCCGCATTCTAAAACAATAGCAATGCTTGCATCATGTTGCAGGTTGGCTTATTGGGTTGTATTCATTTCACAGCTTTAATCGATAAATCCACAAGTTCTGTCTCTCTTTTCTTGCCTTTATTCGTAAATGTTTGAGTAGATAAGGGTTAAGTATATTTTAGAGGCGAGTAAAATCAACGCAAGCAGGTCGACCTGGGAATTTTGATAAGGAAATTATGGCGAATTACGAACTTTTTCTTGATCATTGTAAAAAGGAACGAAACAATCAAAAAGTAAGATGATTGAAGTACAGATAATTAAAAACTTGCCTGAGATTGAGTTTCAACATGATGCTAGAGAGATCTTGTCACAAAAATTTAAAGATATTTGTGGTATTATATGCGTTTCAATGGGTACCAAAAACAAATTTTTTAAAACTGTTTTGCCCTAAACAGAGTAGGATTCTGAGAAATAGCGTCTCGTGTAAACTTTTTCTTTCGTGTATCTGAAAACTAGAAGAAACTCAATGGAACTGAATAACTTATGTGTATTATAAATTTCTTTCCAATCTGTAATTTGTAAGAAACGACTTTACTAAGGATTTGTCAGAATAGAAAGGGGGAATAAGAGGTAAAGAAATAGAGAGAGAGAAAAAGAGAGAGAAGAGAGAGAGAGAAAGAGAGAGAGAGAGAGAGAGAGAGAGAGAGAGAGAGAGAGAGAAGAGAGAGAGAGAGAGAGAGAGAGAGAGAGAGAGAGAGAGAGAGAGAAGAGAGAGAGAGAGAGAGAGAAGAGAGAGAGAGAGAGAGAGAGAGAGAGAGAGAGAGAGAGAGAGAGAGAGAGAGAGAGAGAGAGGAAGGAAGAGAGGTATCACATGAAAGTAATGCATAGATAGAAAAAAAAAGATGTAGATAAATAGATTGGTATAGATTGGTCTGTTTGTTTTATAGTGAATTTTTTTTTAGAAAGAAAAGGGATAGACAGGTAAAAATACAGAATAACAGGAAAGGATACATGATAATAAGAGATATAAAAAGACAAACATCACGAAAATAAAACCGTTTAGTTTTTGGTTGTTTTGTTGTTGTTGTTGTTGTTTTTGTTATGTTCCTGCTTACTGTCGTTTTTGCTGTTTTTGAACTGTTTTTTTTTTTTTGCTTTGCTTTTTCATTGTGTTTTTTTTCCTCAAAACAAACGTTATTCTTTTATTTAGAACTATTAAAAATGTTATTAAAAAAAGGATACTATTAATCCTATAATAATCACTGGTATTGTGTTTATAAGAAACTACAAACCGCTAGAACAGTCCCTTAAGTACATTCTCTGATGTTATCCACTCAGAATGTTCTAGTTACAAAACACCGCAGCTGCCTGGAACATTCCACACTCACAGTACCAGAGACTCATTCATAATCAGGCCAAATTATGTGAACGGAGCTAATTATGAATAAACGATTATTAAAGGCAGTGCTACTGCTAAACACTTACTTTTTCCGTCGCTTTGTTGATAACCTTGCCCGGGTGCAAAGCCAGAGGAAACACTTAACGTTAAGTCCAAACACGATCAAACCAGAGCGCTCAACTGGTGAGGTAATACAACACAGGTGCTTGGAGAGAGATATGAGCGAGAGAAAGAGAGAGAGAGAGAGAGAGAGAGAGAGAGAGAGAGAGAGAGAGAGAGAGAGAGAGAGGGGGGGGGTGGTATTGTTACACGAATTGTAGGACGAAGTTTTAATGAAGCTAGCCTCTGTGAAATGTTATATCATAT
>JAWDGP010005299.1:50000-65000 GCA_033675545.1 Elysia crispata | reverse complement strand
ACTACTACTACTACTACTACTACTACTACTACTACTACTACTACTACTACTACTACTACTACTACTACTGCTGCTGCTGCTGATGTTGCTGCTACTACTACTACTACTACTACTACTACTACTACTACTACTACTACTACTACTACTACTACTACTACTACTACTACTACTACTACTACTACTACTACTACTACTACTACTACTACTACTACTACTACTACTACTACTACTACTACTACTACTACTACTACTAATCATAATAATACTTTCCATCCGATGTGCATTCTTCTCTTCAGTAAACCACCCAAATGCAAAGCCATCGCTTTCAGCTAAACCTGTACATAATATCCCTAAAATATGATCGAAAAATCTCCTACTTCATGAATAGGAGAAACTCAATTTCCCGATTTTGCCATAAAAAAATCGGTCGGATCCAGTCTTGTAGAGATATCTACTATAATATTCCTCGACAAATGACAAATCGCCCTGATAACCCAGGTCGTGTTCTGGGGCAACCATCTAGATAAGGTCTGTCCTCCAAGCCTCAATATTGTGCGAGAAAAACTGTTCGGATTTCTTGTCATATTTCTCGAGCAAGCATGCTGAAAGCAACCTAAGTCTTCCGAATTTCTGGTAAACCTTCCGTTATTTATTGGGCATAAATAATGATTTTTCCAAAAGGAAAGAATATTACCGCATGCATTGTGCTCCATTTCTTTCATGTTTTGTTTTTGTTTTTAGTTAAATAGAACAATTTAGTAAGATTTGGTAGCTTCTTTGGTTAAAAACCAAACCCATTTATCGATCAATTTAATTTTTGACCATCATAATTATGGGTTGAAATAAATAGCTATGAGTTTTCGACACGGCTATGCACCATCAGTCACATTTTTCCAGGAGTTCATAGCTTTCTAATAAACATATAAAAAAAAATTAATAGATAAGGAAAGTAGAGAACGAGGCAAATTTCCCGTTTTACTTTGTCTTTTCTAAGTTTTTAGAATGGAGAAGTGGGAGAGGGCTTTAATTTAATATTTAATTAAAAATAAAATCTCAATATTATCGAAAATTCAATTCATATCATAGAAGAATTTATTACCTACCTATCTACCTAACTATCTAGCATGCAATGTATGGTTTTACACATCCATCCCTCTACATCATTTCCCCCCTCAATGTATCTCTTTATTCATATATAGTTGTATGTATCTTGTCTTGATCTTTGTTTACAATATTATTGATCTCTTCAATTTTTTTCTTTTATTTTTTGTTCCCTTCTTCTTTATTTCTTATACCCAACTATTACAAATAAAAATCTTCCTTTTTCTTAATTTCCGTCCTCTGTTCATCATTCTAGACATTGATCGACCTCCTACCGTAGGGAGAATTTCTGCTTTACTTCCGTATCGGAGATCTGTGCTTTGATAAGAAGACTGGTTTCTCTGCGGTTACAGTCTCTTCTCTTTATTTATTTCTCATCTTTTTGGTCAAACGGCATTTATTCTTTGATTCACCAAATATACAGGCATACGATTGTTCCTACATCGCAAAACGGTAATCTTGAAGTTCTCGGTAGATTTACGGTTTCGAAAAATGGAGGTGTCTTTGGCGTGTTTGAATAAAAAATTATATATATATTGTGAACAGAATTTTTTTAAACACACACACACACACACATATATATATATATATATATATATATATATATATATATATATATATATGTATGTATGTGTGTGTGTTGGTGTAATGTGTGTGTGCGTGTTTATATACATACTTTTATGAACAGATCTCTGTAACATCACCACCAACAGCAACTTTCCTCAAGAGAGAATAAGAGTTTTCAAGTTTAACGATACGAAGTCTGATTTAAAAAGATTAAGTATGAATTTAAGAATGTAAATTTCAAAGCTATATATATTTTTTTTATTTTTTTTTTAAAGACGACGTAATTTCAAATGTACTAATTTACATTACTGAACCTTGAGAAAAGAGGGTGAGATTTTACGCAACAAATTGCACACCGAGGGACAGTTCCTCACGAACCATCAGGAGATTCTAAAGTTCAAACCTGTTACGGATCATTCAATAGGGAATGCGATTTCACAAAGAGTTATGCTACCTAATTGGACGTCATGAGCTCTGATTTTAGTCGTTATTAAAGTATCAAGTGATAGCGTCTGCATAAATGCACATTGGTGTGAAAATTTGAATTAAAAAAAAATCGGAAACGTAATATGAGTACATGTTCAACAAAAGATCTTTTGAAATACTTTTGATTGTTGAACAAAACTCACTTCCAACAAAGAGACATAACTCTTTGTGAAATCGCATTCTCTTTAACCGTAAGAATGTTTGTTTTGATTTTGAAAGCAGTAAGTCATGCACTAAATGTAGTAAACTCGTAAACGTTCAAAAAAAAGTCGGTGAAAGATTTTTTCCTAAACCATCGCAAACAGGATGAACTGTTCTAACCGACCTCACCAGAGTATTTTTCTGTAGTGAACTTTCTGTAAGCTGGTTAATGTGAATTTAAGCAGATTTTTTTTATAATCCTCGGTTAAAAGTTTTAGTAATGACCCCAGCTTTCAGTCCATTAGCGGAGCTTTAAAACATGATTCCTTTTTTTCCATTTTCTAGGAACGTCACACTTATTGTTTGTTTCACTTTATCTTGCAGGAAAGGATAAATTTCGAAGTCTTTAAAACTTAATTCATGCACTTTCTTTGGCCACTTCATTCTCTTTCTTTCTCCATCTCTCTCTCTCTCTCTCTCTCTCTCTCTCTCTCTCTCTCTCTCTCTCTGTCTATCTCTATCTATCTCTTCCCGGCTGTCTCTGTCTGTGTGTCTGTCTGTCTCACTGTCTGTCTGTATGTTTGTCTGCCTGTCTCTCTTCTTGTTCTCCTCTCTCTTTCCCTCTCTTGCTTTCCTCCCTTTGCACTGAAAATAGAGTCTCTCTATCTCTCTCTCTCTCTCTCTCTCTCTCTCTCTCTCTCTCTATCTATCTATCTATCTATCTATCTATCTCTTTCTCTCTTTCTCTTTCTTCAAGTCCCTCTTTCATTCAGATTAATATTTCTCTTCCCTCCATTACTTTTCGAAATATTTCCTAACCTATCACTTATCTTTTTCTCCTTATAATTTTCCTGTGTGTCTGTCTGTCTCTTCTTCTCTCATCTAACAGCGACATACTGCTACCTATACATTTCCTGTGTGTCTGTCTGTGTGTCTGTCTGTCTCTTCTTGTCTCATCTAACAGCGACATACTGCTACCTATGCATTTCCTGTGTGTCTGTCTGTGTGTCTGTCTTTCTCTTCTTCTCTCATCTAACAGCGACTTACTACCACCTATGAATTGTCCTGTGTGTCTGTCTGTGTGTCTGTGTGTCTGTCTGTCTCTCCTTGTCTCATCTACCAGCGACTTACTGCTACCTATGTATTGTCCTGTCTGTGTGTCTGTCTGTGTGTCTGTGTGTCTGTCTGTCTCTCCTTGTCTCATCTAACAGCGACTTACTGCTACCTATGTATTGTCCTGTCTGTGTGTCTGTCTGTGTATCTATCTGTCTCTCCTTGTCTCATCGGACAGCGACATACTGCTACCTATGTCTTGTCCTGTGTGTCTGTCTGTATGTCTGTCTGTCTCTTCTTCTCTTATCTACCAGCGACATACTGCTACCTATGTATTGTCCTGTCTGTCTGTGTGTCTGTCTGTCTCTCCTTGTCTCATCTAACAGCGACATACTGCTACCTATGTCTTGTCCTGTGTGTCTGTCTGTGTGTCTGTCTGTGTGTCTGTCTGTCTCTCCTTGTCTCATCTAACAGCGAATTACTGCTACCTATGTATTGTCCTGTGTGTCTGTCTGTGTGTCTGTCTGTATGTCTGTCTGTCTCTCCTTGTCTCATCTAACGCTGACATACTGCTACCTATGTATTGTCCTGTGTGTCTGTCTGTGTGTCTGTCTGTCTCTCCTTGTCTCATCTAACAGCGACTTACTGCTACCTATGTATTGTCCTGTGTGTCTGTCTGTGTGTCTGTCTGTCTCTCCTTGTCTCATCTAACAGTGACATACTGCTACCTATGTATTGTCCTGTGTGTCTGTCTGTGTGTCTGTCTGTCTCTCCTTGTCTCATCTAACAGCGACTTACTGCTACCTATGTATTGTCCTGTGTGTCTGTCTGTCTGTCTCTCCTTGTCTCATCTGACAGCGACGTACTGCTACCTATGTATTGTCCTGTGTGTCTGTCTGTCTCTCCTTGTCTCATCTAACAGCGACTTACCGCTACCTATGTATTGTCCTGTGTGTCTGTCTGTCTGTCTCTCCTTGTCTCATCTAACAGCGACTTACTGCTACCTATGTATTGTCCTGTGTGTCTGTCTGTCTGTCTCTCCTTGTCTCATCTGACAGCGACTTACTGCTACCTATGTATTGTCCTGTGTGTCTGTCTGTCTGTGTGTCTGTCTGTCTCTCCTTGTCTCATCTAACAGCGACTTACCGCTACCTATGTATTGTCCTGTGTGTCTGTCTGTCTGTCTCTCCTTGTCTCATCTAACAGCGACTTACTGCTACCTATGTATTGTCCTGTGTGTCTGTCTGTGTGTCTGTCTGTCTCTCCTTGTCTCATCTAACAGCGACATACTGCTACCTATGTATTGTCCTGTGTATCTGTCTGTCTGTGTGTCTGTCTGTCTCTCCTTGTCTCATCTGACAGCGACAAACTGCTACCTATGTATTGTCCTGTGTGTCTGTCTGTCTGTCTCTCCTTGTCTCATCTAACAGCGACTTACTGCTACCTATGTATTGTCCTGTGTGTCTGTCTGTCTGTCTCTCCTTGTCTCATCTAACAGCGACTTACTGCTACCTATGTATTGTCCTGTGTGTCTGTCTGTCTGTCTCTCCTTGTCTCATCTAACAGCGACTTACTGCTACCTATGTATTGTCCTGTGTGTCTGTCTGTCTGTGTGTCTGTCTGTCTCTCCTTGTCTCATCTAACAGCGACTTACTGCTACCTATGTATTGTCCTGTGTGTCTGTCTGTGTGTCTGTCTGTCTCTCCTTGTCTCCTCTAACAGCGACTTACTGCTACCTATGTATTGTCCTGTGTGTCTGTCTGTGTGTCTGTCTGTCTCTCCTTGTCTCATCTAACAGCGACATACTGCTACCTATGTATTTCCTGTGTGTCTGTCTGTCTGTCTCTCCTTGTCTCATCTGACAGCGACATACTGCTAGCTATGTATTGTCCTGTGTGTCTGTCTGTCTGTGTGTCTGTCTGTCTCTCCTTGTCTCCTCTAACAGCGACTTACTGCTACCTATGTATTGTCCTGTGTGTCTGTCTGTGTGTCTGTCTGTCTCTCCTTGTCTCATCTAACAGTGACTTATTGCTATCTATGTATTGTACTGTGTGTATGTCTGTCTGTCTCTCCTTGTCTCCTCTACCAGCGACTTACTGCTACCTATGTTTTGTCCTGTCTGTGTGTCTGTCTGTGTGTCTTGTCTGTCTGTCTCTCCTTGTCTCATCTAACAGCGACTTACTGCTACCTATGTATTTCCTGTGTTTCTGTCTGTCTGTCTGTCTCTCCTTGTCTCATCTGACAGCGACATACTGCTATCTATGTATTGTCCTGTGTGTCTGTCTGTCTGTCTCTCCTTGTCTCATCTGACAACGACATACTGCTACCTATGTATTTCCTGTGTGTCTGTCTGTCTGTCTGTCTCTCCTTGTCTCATCTATCAGCGACATACTGCTAGCTATGTATTGTCCTGTGTGTCTGTCTGTCTGTGTGTCTGTCTGTCTCTACTTGTCTCCTCTAACAGCGACTTACTGCTACCTATGTATTGTCCTGTGTGTCTGTCTGTGTGTCTGTCTGTCTCTCCTTGTCTCATCTAACAGTGACTTATTGCTATCTATGTATTGTACTGTGTGTATGTCTGTCTGTCTCTCCTTGTCTCCTCTACAAGCGACTTACTGCTACCTATGTTTTGTCGTGTGTGTCTGTCTGTCCTGTCTGTGTGTCTGTCTGTGTGTCTTGTCTGTCTGTCTCTCCTTGTCTCATCTAACAGCGACTTACTGCTACCTATGTATTTCCTGTGTTTCTGTCTGTCTGTCTGTCTCTCCTTGTCTCATCTGACAGCGACATACTGCTATCTATGTATTGTCCTGTGTGTCTGTCTGTCTGTCTCTCCTTGTCTCATCTGACAACGACATACTGCTACCTATGTATTTTCTGTGTGTCTGTCTGTCTGTCTGTCTCTCCTTGTCTCATCTATCAGCGACATACTACTACCTATGTATTGTCCTGTGTGTCTGTCTGTCTGTGTGTCTGTCTGTCTCTCCTTGTCTCATCTGACAGCGACAAACTGCTACCTATGTATTGTCCTGTGTGTCTGTCTGTCTGTGTGTGTGTCTGTCTCTCCTTGTCTCATCTAACAGCGACATACTGCTACCTATGTATTGTCCTGTGTGTGTGTCTGTCTGTCTCTCCTTGTCTCATCTGACAGCGACATACTGCTAGCTATGTATTGTCCTGTGTGTCTGTCTGTCTGTGTGTGTGTCTGTCTCTCCTTGTCTCATCTGACAGCGACATACTGCTACCTATGTATTGTCCTGTGTGTCTGTCTGTGTGTCTGTCTGTCTCTTCTTGTCTCATCTAACAGCGACATACTGCTAGCTATGTATTGTCCTGTGTGTCTGTCTGTCTGTGTGTGTGTCTGTCTCTCCTTGTCTCATCTGACAGCGACATACTGCTACCTATGTATTGTCCTGTGTGTCTGTCTGTCGCTTGTTCTCTCATCTAACAGCGACATACTGCTACCTATGTATTGTCCTGTCTGTCTGTGTGTCTGTCTGTCTCTACTTGTCTCATCTGACAGCTACATACTGCTACCTATGTATTGTCGTGTCTGTGTGTCTGTGTGTCTGTCTGTCTCTTCTTGTCACATCTAACAGCGACATACTGCTACCTATGTATTGTCCTGTCTGTCTGTGTGTCTGTCTGTCTCTTCTTGTCACATCTGACAGCGACATACTGCTACCTATGTATTGTCCTGTCTGTCTGTGTGTCTGTCTGTCTCTTCTTGTCACATCTAACAGCGACATACTGCTACCTATGTATTGTCCTGTCTGTCTGTGTGTCTGTCTGTCTCTTCTTGTCACATCTAACAGCGACATACTGCTACCTATGTATTGTCCTGTCTGTCTGTGTGTCTGTCTGTCTCTTCTTGTCACATCTGACAGCGACATACTGCTACCTATGTATTGTCCTGTTTGTGTGTCTGTCTGTGTGTCTGTCTGTCTCTTCTGGTCACATCTGACAGCGACATACTGCTACCTATGTATTGTCCTGTTTGTGTGTCTGTCTGTGTGTCTGTCTGTCTCTTCTTGTCTCATTTAACAACGACATACTGCTACCTATCTATTGTCCTGTCTGTGTGTCTGTGTGTCTGTCTGTCTCTTCTTATCTCATTTAACAGCGACTTACTGCTATCTATGTATTGTCCTGTCTGTCTGTGTGTCTCTTCTTCTCTCATCTAACAGCGACATACTGCTACCCTTGTATTGTCCTGTCTGTGTGTCTGTCTGTCTCTTCTTCTCCCATCTAACAGCGACATACTGTTACCTATGCAATTCCTGTGTGTCTGTCTGTGTGTCTGTCTGTCTTTTCTTCTCCCATCTAACAGCAACGTACAGCTACCTATGTATTGTCCTGTCTGTCTGTGTGTCTCTCTGTCTCTTCTTCTCCCATCTAAAAGTGACATACTGCTACCTATGTATTGTCCTGTCTGTCTGTGTGTCTGTCTGTTTCTTCTTCTCTTATCTAACAGCGACATACTGCTACCTATGCATTTCCTGTGTGTCTGTCTGTGTGTCTCTCTGTCTCTTCTTCTCCCATCTAACATCGACATACAGCTACCTATGTATTGTCCTGTCTGTCTGTGTGTCTGTCTGTCTCTTCTTCTCTCATCTAACAGCGACATACTGCTACCTATGTATTGTCCTGTCTGTCTGTCTCTCTGTGTGTCTGTCTCTCCTTGTCTCATCGGACAGCTACATACTGCTACCTATGTATTGTCCTGTCTGTCTGTGTGTCTGTGTGTCATTCTGTCTCTTCTTCTCTCATCTAAAAGCGACAAACTGCTACCTATGTGTTTCCTGTGTGTCTATCTGTCTCTCCTTGTCTCATCGGACAGCTACATACTGCTACCTATGTATTGTCCTGTCTGTCTGTGTGTCTGTGTGTCTCTCTGTCTCTTCTTCTCTCATCTCACAGCGACATACTGCTACCTATGTATTGTCATGTCTGTCTGTCTCTCTGTGTGTCTGTCTGTCTGTCTATCCTTGTCTCATCGGACAGTGACATACTGCTACGTATGTATTCTCCCGTCTGTCTGTGTGTCTGTGTGTCTGTCTGTCTCTTCTTCTCTCATCTAACAGCGACAAACTGCTACCTATGTATTTCCTCTGTGTCTGTCTCTCTGTGTGTCTGTCTATCCTTGTCTCATCTGACAGCGACATACTGCTACCTATGTATTGTCCTGTCTGTCTGTCTCTCTGTGTGTCTGTCTATCCTTGTCTCATCTGACAGCGACATACTGCTACCTATGTATTGTCCTGTCTGTCTGTCTCTCTGTGTGTCTGTCTATCCTTGTCTCATCTGACAGCGACATACTGCTACCTATGTATTGTCCTGTCTGTCTGTCTCTCTGTGTGTCTGTCTATCCTTGTCTCATCTGACAGCGACATACTGCTACCTTTGTATTTCCTGTGTGTCTGTCTGTCTGTGTGATTGTTTGTCTCTTCCTCTCTCATCTGACAGCGACATACTGCTATCTATGTATTGTCCTGTGTGTCTGTCTGTGTGTGTGTCTGTCTCTCTTTGTCTCATATGACAGCGACATACTATCTTTGTATTTCCTGTGTGTCTGTCTGTGTGCCTGTCTGTCTCTTCTTCTCTCATCTCACAGCGACATACTGCTACCTATGTATTTCCTGTGTGTTTGTGTGTGTGTCTGTCTCTTCTTCTCTCATCTCACAGCGACATACTGCTACCTATGTATTGTCCTGTCTGTGTGTGTGTCTGTGTGTCTGTCTGTCTCTTCTTCTCTCATCTCACAGCGACATACTGCTACCTATGTATTGTCCTGTCTGTCTGTCTGTCTGTGTGTCTGTCTGTCTCTTCTTCTCTCATCTCACAGCGACATACTGCTACCTATGTATTGTCCTGTCTGTCTGTCTGTCTGTGTGTCTGTCTGTCTCTTCTTCTCTCATCTCACAGCGACATACTGCTACCTATGTATTGTCCTGTCTGTCTGTCTCTCTGTGTGTCTTTCTGTCTGTCTCTCCTTGTCTCATCTGACAGCGACAAACTGCTGCCTATGTATTGTCCTGTCTGTCTGTGTGTCTGTCTGTCTATCTATCCTTGTCTCATCTGACAGCGACATACTGCTATCTATGTATTGTCCTGTCTGTATGTCTCACTGTGTGTCTGTCTGTCTGTCTATCCTTGTCTCATCGGACAGTGACATACTGCTACCTATGTATTGTCCTGTCTGTCTGTGTGTCTGTGTGTCTGTCTGTCTCTTCTTCTCTCATCTAACAGCGACAAACTGCTACCTATGTATTTCCTGTGTGTCTGTCTGTCTCTTCTTGTCTCATCTGACAGCGACATACTGCTACCTATGTATTGTCCTGTCTGTATGTCTCACTGTGTGTCTGTCTGTCTGTCTATCCTTGTCTCATCGGACAGTGACATACTGCTACCTATGTATTGTCCTGTCTGTCTGTGTGTCTGTGTGTCTGTCTGTCTCTTCTTGTCTCATCTGACAGCGACATACTGCTACCTATGTATTGTCCTGTCTGTGTGTCTGTGTGTCTGTTTGTCTGTCTGTCTATCCTTGTCTCATCGGACAGTGACATACTGCTACCTATGTATTTCCTGTGTGTCTGTCTGTGTGTCTGTTTGTTTCTCCTTGTCTCATCTGACAGCGACATACTGCTACCTATGTATTGTCCTGTCTGTCTGTCTGTCTGTGTGTCTGTCTGTCTCTTCTTGTCTCATCTGACAGCGACATACTGCTACCTATGTATTGTCCTGTCTGTGTGTCTGTGTGTCTGTTTGTCTGTCTGTCTCTTCTTGTCTCATCTGACAGCGACATACTGCTACCTATGTATTGTCCTGTCTGTGTGTCTGTGTGGCTGTGTGTCTGTCTGTCTCTTCTTCTCTCATCTAACAGTGACATACTGCTACCTATGTGTTGTCCTGTCTTTCTGTGTGTCTGTGTTTGTCTGTCTATCCTTGTCTCATCGGACAGTGACATACTGCTACCTATGTATTTCCTGTGTGTCTGTCTGTGTGTCTGTTTGTTTCTCCTTGTCTCATCTGACAGCGACATACTGATACCCATGTATTTCCTGTGTGTCTGTCTGTGTGTCTATCTGTCTCTCTTTGTCTCATCTGACAGCGACATACTGCTACCTATGTATTGTCCTGTCTGTCTGTGTGTCTGTGTGTCTGTCTGTCTCTTCTTCTCTCATCTAACGGCGAGAAACTGCTACCTATGTATTGTCCTGTCTGTCTGTCTGTCTATCCTTGTCTCATCGGACAGCGACATACTGCTACCTATGTTTTGTCCTGTCTGTCTGTGTGTCTGTCTCTTCTTCTCTTATCTAACAGCGACATACTGCTACCTATGTGTTGTCCTGTGTGTCTGTCTGTCTATCCTTGTCTCATCGGACAGCGACATACTGCTACCTATGTATTGTCCTGTCTTTCTTTGTGTCTGTGTGTGTCTGTCTATCCTTGTCTTATCGGACAGTGACATACTGCTACCTGTATATTATTTATTACTGATAAACCCACATACTCTTCTCAACCCAGAGGAAAAAATATTTAATACCGAATAAAGAAAATGTAGTGGATTTAATCCTAAATGAAGCAAAACTGGAAAAGGGGGTGGGAGGGGGGAGTGTAGAAGTTAAAATCTGTATTTAAATTATAATCAAAGACGGCTGCTGTACTTAAAAATATTTAGCCTCGGACTGATATAATGAAGTTTTTTGCTTGAGGTAAAATGTAATTGTATACTATCCTCTTAATTTTTACTGTAGAAACCTACAGCATTAAGCTTACTTTTTTAAAGAACAATCCAAAACAGAGATAAATCAAAACATGGTAATAGTTTCAAAATCTGGTGTCTATGTTGAGACATTAATTCAAAATATAAAGGAAACGTTTATTATTAAAAATATTTTTTTCAGTGTCTCAAAAAATGCGATTTACGTCATAACAAGGGCAAGATATTTTAATATCAATTAGTTCTTGTGTATTTCTATTTTTCTTCAGGATTTATTGGGCAGCCTAGAGTTACATCATAATCTTCGCCATTGGTCATGTTTTATCATTTGGAAAGGGCTGTTTCGGAATTTAAACTGATTTAATAAGATACAAGAATACAGCGCAAAATAATCTGTTCCTTCTTATAATTATGTAAGTTTGCTTTGAAGCTCCGGGAACCAAACCATGCGTTTTGGGCTGAGTCTAAAACACTAACTGCGTGAGACCATTACACACGATTGGATACTGAGGGTAAAGGATTATTGGTAAAATGAGAAGTATCCTTGTTTTATACTATTTTCTATTTTACGATCTTTTTAACGCTGATTTATTAGATGGCTAAGAAATTCCGAACATAATTCGTAAGGATTAACGCACAGTGTTGCAGGTATTCTTAATAACTCAGTTATTTAAATCTATATTATAATGATGGAATAAAGCGCTCTATTAAGAGCATTTCAATTTTCAAAATATGATTATTTAGTTATTTTTGGAAAAACTTAATTCAGAAGATGAAGAATGTGGGTTCTTTGTGCGGTGGTTCGAACCATCCTTTTTTTTTTTTATTAAGATTCTTGCTTCAGGTAGCTTCTCTTTCAGCTGAGCCCGACAAGGGAGGGTTTGATTGGGCTCGATTCTGCAGACACTGGTCTAAGGCTATACATTGTTCATCATTTGGTGTTGAGTGCGGCAGAAACATTCTGATCTTAATACACGAATAGCTACATGTTACTATTCATGGGTGAATAACACCAGTGATAAAGCGCTTATGTTACGACTTTTCGCCAACTCTAAAAACACAGGAATGTCATGTGTGCAGGTTTGGAAAGATAACGCCAAACAACACGACAAATTCGAAATGTAAAAAAAGCCACAAGGACGAACAATAAAGTGAGTTTAATAACAAATCATATCACATTTCAGATTGTAACGAAAGTCAAAACAAAAATTTCTTGTAAGAGTAACAATTTCGTCTTGACCTAGTGTTATGATTCAAGTTTAAGGCTATGTTTTACAATTTTTAACAGGAGATTTAGAGGACATTCGCTTTCAACGTCGAGGTTAAGAGCATTCAGAGCCAGCGTAGAAATCTTTCTGATTCTATCATACAAGAAAAGAGGAAGAGGATAATGTTATCATAATATAATGTCACTGATAATGGAGAACAGTCTATTGTTTCTGAACAAAGCAACGAAGTGCTAATCTTTACAAGTTATACGACGGAGATGTGGAGATATGTTTTAATATATAGACATGTCATAAATGGGTAAAAAAAAATATTGTTCTCTTCAGGCATGCTAAAGTTGACAAAATGAGACCCACAGATCATTTTTTTTTCCAAATGGTTTAAACTTATTAGGACGAGGCTTCCTCCGTACTAAGGGTATAAACTTTCTAAAATACATGCCGTCACCGAAGTGAACAAACTTTTGCATGTTTGAGTTATAGTGATCTATTTCTTTCAACTTTTGGGCATAGTTAGGACAGAATTGCACTATGACCGCACCTATAATTCAGCCCCAGTCCTACACAACAAAAATGTTTAACTGTCCTAACTCTGCCAAATAGTTAAATGATATAGCTCTCTCTTACTCTTACTGCAAAAGTTTCTTCACTTCGGTGGCTTGGCCTGTGTGTATGTAGGAAGCCTCGACTGAGAGCGATCCATTCGTCTTAGACCAGCGCAGCTATATTTAGTTCGACTTTTTCGTGGCTCCATCGTCATGACAGGAGGGCCACAGTGTAATCAATACTCATTGGAAGATTTTCACTTTTACAGTGCTTGAACTTTTTAGCACTTCAGAGACACGCCGGGCATTTCAAGAGGGGTTGACCTATGATCTGTCAGCCTCTTGAGCTGGACTAAGGAATTATAGGGAATGCGAATTCACAAAGAGTTGTAATGCTATCTAGTTGGAAGTCATGAGCTCTACTTTAAGACATTGTTGGCGTATCAAGCGATAACGTGTGCAAAAATACACATCGATGCGAAATTTCAAATAAAAAAGGGAAACACAAAATATGCCCATGAGAAGACATTTACTACAATTTTTTTAAATTTCTGCTTAGATCTTTGAAGTGCTTACGATTGTTGAACAGAATTCACGGCTTCCAACAAAGTGACACAACTTTGTGAAATCGCATTCCCATTTAAAAAAAGAACAACTAACATATAAAAAAATGAAGTATGTTTTACACCAACAATGTTTAGGCCAAAATAAACTATAACGCTAAATAGGAATTTCAGTCCCCTCAACTTTTCTGCGCTATAGTTTACCCTGATTAATTATAGTTGTTATTGAAGTCCCTAGAGTTTCGATTTAACAATGAATATTGTTTCATATGCTTGTTAGGTAATCAAGACATTCACGGCATTTAAAAGTCTTCAGTATATTATTTACAAATACTCGATACAACCCAACCAGTGCAGCAAGATGTCTCAGACAACAACAAAACTATCACAACAGAGTGTGAGCGGCTCATCAAGATATCACATACAGGATTATCAGTGGCATGTCAACAAAAGAATAATTATGATGATACAAGAGGGTGCTTCAAATTTTTTTCTTTTTGCTTTGTTTTGAGACAGCAAGAAATGATTGGCATCCTCTAAAACCCTCGATATGTACATTAAAACCATTTGTAGAGCAAACTGATGTTATGCAGGCACTAAGATGTTCATGAATTTAGAATTATTTGAAGATCTCGCACAGTTATCCCATATCCATAATCGTATCTCCAGTCGTCATCAACGGCTCTTTCTGGCTTTGTGCCCGGCGCAAAACCGAATTCTGAGAATTGTTATACTCGATTCGAATCCTTGTTGACCTTAGGCTTGGCGTCATAGCCGCCTGCACCGTATCCGGATACAACGCGGGTTTCGACTTCGCCCGCAGCTCGCCGGCGTTACTGGCCTGGAGAGCACCGGCGCTTTTAAACGACGCGGCTCGCAGCAGCGAGTTATCGTACATGTTTGGAGCCGCGCAGACTTTCTGACTCCCAGCATTCAACCGGTCCATCAGGAATCTCCCGGTGACCTCACCGCGCCCGCCATTTTTACAGACGTTGCTCTTGCTGCTCTCAACACAGTCGACAGCCCGTTTTTCACTGGGCGGATTTTCCATCGTTAGGGAACGGGAAAACTTTCTCTGGAACATGTTTCTGAGGCTTCCAAAGCCAGTCGTTTCACCGCTACTGTAACGTCTTTCCTTTGTGCATGCGTAGTCCTCTCCGGTCTTGACGCGTTCGTTCAACCCGCCGGATGTGAGGGTAGAATATGATGCGGCTTTTCTAGATTTCTTTGACGAGAGAGCTCGGAGAAGTCTGGGCGAGTTGGATGGTATGAAGTTAAACCCGCCAGCTTTCACTATGGACCTAGTACTTCTCGTGTTGAAGGGGAGGGTCAAACTGCGGTGGTGATGGCTGTGGTAAAATCTAGCCGGGGAGTGGATGGACTTCAGCAACATGGACGAGACGTTGGCGTCGGATTTCGCTGATGTTGCCGCTAGAAGAGGAGAGCAATGGTCGGAGCGGCTCGCGTTATCCGTGGAGCTTCGTCTAGTGGACGCGCGTTGCCTGTAGTCTCGCGGAGATGCTCTGCACGGGTCCGGAGCGGCCGCCGCGCGCGGGAAACCGGGAGAGGTCATGGCCGCGGCCGAGCTGGAATCCTCC
>JAWDGP010005299.1:37500-47500 GCA_033675545.1 Elysia crispata | reverse complement strand
CGGTTTACAACCAGACCAGATTAAAACACTGCTGGCGCAGGAATACACAGGGATCGATAAAGATAATTTTTCATATTCTCAAAACTATTAAAGGACGCTGTAGAAGAGAATTGGGGAACGGAAAAAGTAAACATTTCATAGAATAACCGTGGCGTTGTTCTGAAAGCACTTGTGTTTTGAGAAAAGAAAAACTGAACAATTTACATTACAACGCTTTTTAAATAAGTTGTATTTGATATAGTGGACGACTTACTCAATTTCTTCACTATAATACTGCGGAGCACAACATTCAAAATAAATAAATTGTTTTTAAATTAAAGCATAACGTCGCATATAGACGACCAAAGCTCTGGCTTTGAGTAAACAAAGATTTTCAACGAGGAATGTCCATTAGGAATATCTGACAATCTGCGAGGAAAGTTAAGAGGGCTCGGCCCATTCAACAGAATCAGACGATATTCTATCTCTGTTTATTCGATTTAAAGAAAAACAAAACAAAAAAAAAACAACATAAAATCCCCTCAATTATAACTCCAAGTAGTAATGTTACCTTGCAATCACCCAATTTCAATTCTGCTGTTTTCTGGGGTTATAAAGTTAGCTTCCAGTGAATTGACGTCGGTTACAACTAGCAAAACATTCTAGTCGCATCAGACAGCTTAGCAGCCCTTACTTGTTTATTTTTATCTTTTTTTTTTCCAACAACACTAGCGCTGAATAATTTTCGATTCACTAAAAGTCGGTACTTTTTTTGAGGAGGTGTGACTGTGTGGGTGTATGAAGCGGGCTGACATTTTAAGGCAATCACCCAAGGGTTATTCAAATGGAGAAAAGAGGATCTGACTGCGGTATTCCTATTTACGGCAACCGTAATCTTATCGTCTGCTTCTGAAACCGGATAAGGAGGGGACGTTCGTTGCAGAACCGCCTTGTTTAAACTGGAGGTTTTGGAGCTCGACTGAAGCCATTAGGAGGTCAGCACATTAAATATCGTTTAGTCGATTGCCGCCAAGGCAAGGAGATTGATGCCGCCGCTCCAGTGTTCACCAACAGAATGGGCCAGGGGCAAGCTACTCTGACGGTAGCCGTAGCCAGGCGAGACAGGAAATTATCTTCCCGCGGAACGGATGTGGCGATAGATGGGCGGTCGGTCGTTCAGTCCTGCTACAGACTGGGCGGGAAAAAGACGGAGAAGCTGTAGAAGCTCTAGAAGGCCGTGGAAGAGCCGCCGTTTTTAGTAGTAAAAGGGTAACGGACTTGAGTAGATTACTTACATAAAATTGAGAAATCTGGCTATCAGAGGTTTGACTGTGTATGTAGACGGAATACGCCATATTGATAGTAAAAAAAAAAAAAATTACTCAAATCAGAGTAAGGAGTGGAGGAAACTAATAAAGCAGCGTCTAAAATTATGTTTTTAAACTGTTGTTACAGTGCACGTACTTAAGTCTCTGCGCATAAAGATTCCTCAGTCTTGGTCTAGTGTGTATTGTTTTTCTTATTTGTTTGATTGAAAATAATAAAACTCTGTAAACGAACGTGCTGTTGTAACTTGAGTTTGTTCAGACTGTTGTTACACAGCACGTCCGTAAGACTCTCTTTATGCGCATGCGCAAGCGCATAAAGATTCCGCAGTCTTGTTCTAAGTACAGTCAGGAATATTTTGTTTGAGTTATTTATATTACGGTGTGACCCTATTGTTAATTAATGATTATCGCGTGGAACGTACCCTGAACAGTAATAGATACAGCATATTGTTTAGAATATTTGTTTGATTAAAAAACCAGAATTATGTTAACGGACGTGCTGTTGTAATTTGGGTTGGTTCAGAAGTTTTGTTTAAGAAATTGATGAATTAGATACTGAAGATAACATTTAGCGAGGTTTAAATCGGCTTGATTTATAAAGTCTCAGTTGAAATAAACGAGTTATATGTTCCTCTATAGTTCAGTCGTAATTTTTTTTTCAAATTACCTCCACTCCATGTAAATGAGTAAATGATGTGAGCTAAAACAAGTTATTGGATAAAAAAAATTACCTTGACTAGCATGATTCTCTTTAATTGCTGTCTAAATTTCATCAAATTCGTCAACACTTAGAGGCATAAAGCATTAGCACACTTATCCTAGTATTCCAAGTAAGTCCTAATCCCTTAATGTTTTTTCATAAAGCAAGCACAACATTATTTTGAATGGTCGGGCAAATCTACAAGTAAATCAAATGTCCAACTTGACTTCAAATGTTTTGATTTCATTGTTGGATCTTACAAATACAAGCGACAAAACTGTTCACTTTGTTAAGGGAAGGAGGGTAGAAGAACAGAGATATTCACCAAGAACCGCCTAACATTTACGAAAATATATATATAAAGTGTAGGTTGAGGAAGCCATTGTTCATGTTCTTTCACAAATGTAAATTTAGAACCCTGAGTTTTCAGCTTTTAAAATCATCATTAGTTTGTTGACTATGCAGGATCGCCCCACCCCACCCACCTTTCCACACACACACACACACACACACACACAAACGACACACATTAATTCCGCTATTCCCCAGCCTTAGTGACGCCACTTGCTCTGGCGTGGAGCAGTGTGAGTTCTCAATCTTAGTAGAATACCCTGCTGCAATGAACTTATTTCATACGCTGAGAGTGTATGTAACCGACTTAACTAAATGGATCACACACGTCGCGATACAACCACCTACAACTTCTACTTTCAAAGCTCTATTGAAATGGAAAACCCCCGGGCGAAGGGAATTGATAAACGATATTTGGGTTAATTCGATAAAGATAAACTCTGTGAAAAGAAATATTCGTTTAGAGGAACAAACATAGGTCCTAATCCAGGTCCTTTGACAAAAAGATATCAAGGATAAACTGGAAAGTTTGGACTTAATAACCTGTGCGTACATTTGGGTACCCTCTACTGATGCGGTTCTTTTGAATAAAAAAAGCTTTGGATCTGGTTAAACAGCTATTGATTTCGATGTGTGGAAAAAAAGCTCAGTGTTTCCTCATATGTGTATTCAAGGGAAGTATATAACCTAGCAGAGTTATTGAAATGTCGGTAAATATCAGCGTCTGTAGGAAATCCAAAATAGAGATGATGCATTCTGTTGCAGTTTGCCTGGGAAACATTGTGAATGGAAAGTAAGGTAAGTCCATAGAAAGTTCGATCAATACCTGGGAGATGTAGTTACCAGGAACGGTAAATCTCACTGAAGAGTCCTTGGGCTGCACAGCTCTATAGTCTTGTAATCCTCACACTAAGATAGAGACGCCTTAAGAACGCTACGGGTAATCCTAATTTTATTTGCTGGAGTTACAGAAGGTCTTTACACCTTATTGCTTCGGTATAAGAATATTTGTTGAGCTCTTTGCCTAGCTTTACATAATCTCAAACAGAAATTGGATCATTGGATTGTTGAGGAAATCGAAATACCTGAGTTATTTAATCCTAAAAGAGTTTTAAACACTATCAGACTTGGTCTGTGCGTGCAACTTTAGATCTAGGTATTATCTAGTTTGAGTTCCCAAAGCACAACATTAAGGGTGCAGATACACAGAGTCTAAAGCCCACCATACACGCGGTGGTTGCGCTAGGTGCAGATTTAGATTTCTCGAACGAAGCGCTGAGCCACTGCGTGTGTAGGGAAACCGCATGAAAAAACAAAAAGATACAGAGGGCGCACCGCGTACGGTCTAGTAAGGCCCTAGAATATCACGGCCTGCCTGCGGCGAGGGCAGCCTCTGTCTGGCCACTAAAACACATGACTTAAACATTTCAGATTTGGACAGTAAAAAAAAGTCACAGAATTGTATTCCTCTTCAAATTTTAGTGTGGAATGGTACCAAATAATACATTAATGTTACATAGAAGAGAAGATTTAAAATAAAACTTTAGAAAAAAATGTCACGACTAAATGTGACGGTGACACGATACATCAGCAATGTATCGCGACATGACGCCAAGTGCATGGCCCCACATACCGTGATCTTGAAATTCCTGTGGACACCTATACGCACAAACCTTTGTTTTCCTACTGCGTGTGGGGTGTGTAAAGACCCGGCATCTAATTCCTTGCAGACAAATATTGCGCAAAGCCTAGCGTCCCCTCTGTGTGTATGGGTCAAAGAAGACGGGCGTGAGTCAGTAAAGAAAATGTGTAAGGTTAAATAGAGAGTTAGCATAAAGCATATATATCCAAGGGGCAAAATGAAGCAAAGCATGTCCAACTTTTAATATCTGATAAGTTGTGGGCTGGCTCTGTATTTAATCACAGCTCTATGAAGTGACAGCAGCCATTGATTTGCATTGTCTAACGCTAGGTAGAGAATATTCTGAGTTTTAAGACAATTGCCAATCCTTGAGTCTTTCACGGTACAGTTGTTGCAAGAAAAGGAAGGAGAGCACACTCAACATCATCAACAATAGGTAGAAAAATGTAAAAAAAGAAAAAAGCAACAACAACAATAAATAGCAATAATGACAGCAAAAGGACAACGAAAACAGCCAAATTAAAAAAAAAATTAATAATATACCGACAGGCAATATCGACAGCAAATTCGAGCAAAAAAAGAATAACGACAATAACAACAACAAAAACAATGACAACAACAACAACAACAACAACAACAACCACAACAACAACAACAACAACTACAACAACAAACGAGACAAAAAACAAGGAGCAGATCACCCACCTTAGCGAGCAGCAGGCGCGGTCTTTTCCCATGGCCAAACGAGGCGGCTCTCGTCTGACCTTGAACGGCCGTTACCCCGTTGACCCCCCCGCCACCAGGGGGCGCGACGTGGTGCTGGCACGGGTCGTTCCTCCTGAGAAGCTCCGTGAGGTCGCCGTACTCCATGAACTCAAAGATCATGTAAGGGTTGCCCTCCGCACCTGCGGTCAAACAGGAAAATCAGTTAGAACGAGGTCAAGTAAAATTGAATGTCGCAGTGGAGCTTTGTGAATAGTTGCGAAGCACCGTAAAAACAAAATGCTCAGTATGTGGACAAAATGGAGTCGGCACGCACCAAATCCTTTCTCTACTTATTCAAGTATTTGCATCATGATCTTTTTAAAGACTTTACCCATGTCTGCAACTCGAGTTCAATCCGTCCTGGAAGAACAGCTGGAGATCCTACAGTGACTGAGATATATTCGCTACACCCCCGACAGAACAATTTCATTTAAGCTCAATCACACAAATGAACCGTACACGCCCCTTCCTAAGGGTTGAGACCAATCCAGCTGGGATGAAGGAAAGGAATCACAACCGCTGTATTCCAGTTCTCAGATAATGATAAAGGAGAAATATCAGCACCTCCAGTCTCTGAAAGCCGTGATCCCAGTGGATTATCATCCAGTTTTTGACAATTTGTAAACCAAGTTAATAAATTTCAATCCCATGTTCTTTGTGGCTTGAAAGGTACTGACAGAATGAGTGCGCATGTCAGGCATGAGTAGTTATCTACTAATTGTTTGCAATATGACGCCCAGTAAAAGCCTGGGGCGTGTAACAAAGGACTGTGGTGAATGGGTTGTTGGATTATTACCAAAATTATTATTTTAATCTAATTAATATTAAAGATAAAGTTGAGTGAAATGACGGAAATAGTATGTCTGGCGGTCTGACGGAATGAATGTAGTTGCGGGCTGAGTCAATTGGAGAAAAATGACATCACCTGGCCCAACCACACACACATTGATACAACAACATAAATTAAGCTTCAGAAATAAATAGCTGGTTGCCTTTTCACTTCATACTTTTCTAAATATAAAATAAACTAACTTTAAAATAAGTTTTTCTTATTTTTTTTCTGAATAATGGAGATTATAAAAATTCATCAAGGGTCTTTGGAGAGCTATAATTGAAATCTGAATCCAGATACAAAAATAATTCTTTCACCACGGTGACAGGCATTGAAAGACCTTTTCAATTCTGTAATTATCGTCATACCTCTGAAATCCGCACCTAGACTTATTTTATGGGACTGCTACACATATTGGTTTCGTCTTTCACCTCTCTTTCAAATAAAACAAAAAACAAAAAAAAAACTAAACCAAAGGAAAAAAAAATCCAATAAATGGATCAGTGAGAGCGAATAATAATGCAATGGGACGCAAAGGCGCACAATCACTCTCTGGCAATAGTTATAATATCCTTGGCTTTTTTAATTAAGTGTCCTAAAATTGATATAAAATTACGCACTACTACACGCCTGAGACAGCAAAAATAATAATAGAAAAAAAAATAATTATCATTAAACAACTCTCTTCAATGTTCGTCTATGAATTGTCAATCAAACAATGAAGATTAGGCGGGAGGGGGGGGAGAGAGAAGGAGAGAGAGAGAGAGAGAGAGAGAGAGAGAGAGAGAGAGAGAGAGAGAGACGAGAGAGAGAGAAGGAGAGAGAGGGAGGGGAGAGAGAGAGAAAGAGAGAGAGACGAGAGAGAAGGGGAGAGAGAGAGAGAGAGAGAGAGAGAGAGAGAGAGAGAGAGAGAGAGAGAGAGAGAGAGAGAGAGAGAGAGAGAGAAGGGGAGAGAGAGACAAGAGAGAGAGAAGGAGAGAGAGAAGAGGAGAGAGAGAGAGAGAGAGAGAGAGAGAGAGAGAGAGAGAGAGAGAGAGAGAGAGAGAGAGAGAGAGAGAGAGAGAGAGAGAGAGAGAAGCTCGCATACACAAATTTCACGTTGAAATAAAGCCGCTGGACCAGCTACATACCTACCGCGCGTCATACTTCGGCCTAACAGTGTCGAGCTAACAACTGACACATGAGGTAAAACGGACAACTGCACTGTAGTTGTAATTCACAAACCGGCTACATGCACTCTAGAATTACCTAATGCAAAATTTTCAACAGAAACGATTTTAATTATATCCTATTGCTCTTTAAGTTTAAAGCTTAATGTACCTCAAAAACGTTACATATATAACTCAGTTTTAGATGAATTCAGTTTATTCCTTTTCCTGCAAAATTTGGTCTACCGCATGTAACCGATTTGTGAATGACAGCGATTCAGCAGAGTGCAGCTCCAAAATTTGCAAAAAAACAAAACAAAACAAAACACGTAAGCTTTCGGCTTTACCCATTCATCAGACACAAAAACAAGAACAAAAATTACACAAAAATATTCTCATAAAAAATGTGATCAGCAAACCATAAGAGTATATTATATACATAAGGCGGAAACGCTGAAACCTTACGTGTTTTTTTTTGTTTTGTTTTGTTTTGTTTTGTTTGGTAAATGTTGGAGCTCCACTCTACCTTGTTTTTAAGTCATCACGAGGTAGTTTTATAATCAGCACCAACTTCTCGTGTCTTGGTTTTAGTAAAAAATACTTTCTCCATGAGCTTCTCTTCGAATGAAGCCCCGTGGCGTATTGGTGTAAGCCACGATCTCTTCGAGTCGCAGATAAGTTAGTGATTACGAGAAAGTTTTAGAATCAGCAGCAACTTCTAACGTCGTGGTTTTAGTAAAAAACACTTTCGCCATGAGCTTCGCCGTGAATGTAGCCTCGTAGCGTAGTGGTATAAGCCATGATCTCTTTGAGTGGCTCGCACGGTGGGTGCCAAAGTATCAATCTGTCGATAATTCGAATACCACAGTCGCAAGCATTTTTTTCTGGGTATTTTTGCTGAAAAGCCTTATCTTAGCCTCTGCTGAGAACCATCTAAAACTCTAGCTCTATAGAATTTTCGCAAGGCGTATAAAGAGCGGATCTGCGATGAGAGAAGCTTAAACGGCTGCCTCTTCAGATTTTTTGCAAACCAACATACGTCAATCTATCTACAGCTAAGTTGTAAAGGATACAGCTTTAAATGTTGGATTAACTACACCACTTCCCCTGCTTCTTTCTTTATTATCTCTCTCTCTCTCTCTCTCTCTCTCTCTCTCTCTCTCTCTCTCTCTCTTTCTCGCTCTTTCTTTTTCTTTTACCGTCTCCTTCTCTCTCTCTCTCTCTCTCTCTCTCTCTCTCTCTCTCTCTCTCTCTCTCTCTCTTTCTCGCTCTTTCTTTTTGTGTTACCGCCTCCCTCCCCCCTCTCTCTCTCTCTTTCAGTCTCTTTCTCTCTCTCTCTCTCTGTCAATCCATCTGCCTCTATCAATTCTGCCAATGTTATATGACATCTCTGCTGATATTTCAGTATCAATAACGTTGAACGCCGCCATGGAAGATCTCATTGTTAGTTTACCAACCACAAAAAAAATATTAATAAATAAATAAATAAAACTCCATTGTAAATTATTTAACTCTCAAAAAAGAGCCTCTAGTTATGTCAGAATTTGAGCTAGACAGATAATTACTGGCTTTAAGTCATACAATCTTTACAATATTCAAAACGGTTAACAAAATTTTTTGAACTAAAAAAGAAAAAAATCCCAGCCAAAACAAAACGAATCAAAAATCCAACTTGAACAGCATCAAAATCACCAAAAGAAAATTATTAGAACAATGCGTAAAGTGTCAAATCCTGAGTTTGATTTTGTCCTTTTTCCTTTTCTCTGGACTAGATCCTGGATATATAAACTCTCTTCTATTACAAAGAGTAGTGCGCTAGACAAATCATTAAAATTCGATTTTTCAGTTGTTTTATTATCTCTTTTTCTTCTTTTTTACTGCTGGGATTGAAAACCTCAACCCACGCAACAAATTAGAATCCTGACCTTTTGCAACAATGGCCAGTAGCTTGAGGATATTGTCGTGGTCGAAGGAAGACATTATCTCCACTTCTCTCTCGAAATCTTCCTGGGCCTGGAGAAATAGAGATTGACAGATTGATAATTAGAGAGATGGGTGAATAGATATATAGGCAGGTAGATAGATAGATAGACACTAGGTGGGTAGATTGGTAGATAGTAAGATAGATGGGTTGATAGATATATAGGTAGCTGGGTAGATTGGTAGATAGATAGATAGATGGGTTGATAGATAGATAGACACTAGGTGGGTAGATTGGTAGATAGATAGATAGATAGATAGATGGGTTGATATATATATACGTACATATATATATATATATATATATATATATATATATATATATATATATATATAGATACATAGATAGATAGATAGATAGAGAAATAGAAGGATAGATAGATAGACGGATAGATAGGTAGATGTATAAATAGATAAATGGGTAGATAGATAGATAGATTGATAGATAGATAGAAATACAGGGATAGGTAGATAGATAGATAAATAAACAGATAGATAGGTGGTTAGGTAATAAGGTAGATAGAAAGATAGATAAAGAGATAGACATTGAAAGAGAGAGCAAATGAAAACAAGAATAAGATTTTATGATAGGTCAAAATATGAGTTCACTCTCCTCTCGCTGAGAAAAATTCTGTGGACCAAAACAGCAAATTGTACAAAGACTAGTTACATTCAGTTTTCAGTGTATAGCCCTCCAATAACATCAAAATATTAAACAAAAATGTGCTCCAATAACTTGTTCAGTATAAAATTGCGTTCCATCAAATTTGCAAGCGTAATCTTCACTAATGATGTTCTTAAAAAGCAAACCGTATTTTTTTCCCTCATGTCATTTTTTTTTTGTCTTCAAAACCCAACTACTTAAGAAGATCCAGCAGTTGTGTGAGGGATGAATTTAAAAAATCTTCCAATCGACTGAAGAAACTGAATGGAGAGGATAATAGCGGTTTTACGCCTGATAAACATGGTTTGTAAAACGTGAGGTTAGCTAGAGAAATCTCCAGTGCTCAGTGGTGCGCCAGATTGAGCAAAGAAAACAACCAGCGTAATCGCAACATTTGGAGCTTGAAGTTTTGAGGAGAACTGGTTAATTGATTTGTGTTGCTTTGTTTGTCTCATAATTATGTGGGACATGGAAAACAGTTCTGTGCAGAAGGCGTAATTATGATGGTTTAATGAATATTGACATACTTTCTCCGAATGTAGGATAAAACTCAACTGGTTGCAATTCTTTAAACTTCAATAGAAGCTATCGGTGATTACAATGGGAAACAA
>JAWDGP010005299.1:0-22500 GCA_033675545.1 Elysia crispata | reverse complement strand
AAAGCAAGCACCAATTAATTATATGGTAGAAGTGCTTAGGGGAGATGTGAAACGATCGGGGAAAAAAATATTTTAAACGACTCAAATGTTATGGCTTAAAAAAGCTCTCTTTTAGAGGTAAGTATAAAATTTGCATTGGAAATTTAATCGGAAATTATTTTTTAAGTAAACACTGAAGCTGTGCACACAATGATTTTACGAGGAAAACCAAGAGTTTTGAGAAGCAATAATATTTAACTAGGCTGATTCAGCGTCTTCTGTCACTATAGAGTTAGTGGGCCATAAGGGAAGTTAACTGAAAGCTTTGTCCAGCCAACATTTCCAATGCAAAAGTAGGGAAACGTCTGCCCATATTGATTTCATTGCGCAAGCGCAAACGTCAATGGTGAGCCTTTATCACACTCATGTGGCGCGACAGCGTTTTGAATTCCATCCCAAAATGGTCGCCTGCTGAGTCATTCTATTCGACCACAAACCTCAATGGTCACACAGTTTTCCACACTCTCATTCTTTTTTACGAGTTTTGTGTTTCGTTTGTGTTATGTAAATCGATTCCCTAGATAAAAGACAGCTTTCGTAACCATTAAAATCGTCTGTTGGTTTGTTTTTTGGGTTAGCAGCAGATGTGTCTGACGCACTTTTGATTTAAAATTTGCTAGCAGACAATCAATTTGCAACAGCGGTTGAAAATAAGCAAACTTGAAAAACTTGGTGACAAAGATTTCAGACATGAACTTGCAAGACAGGGTTAGCAAGAAATGATTACAGAAAAATTAATGTGGAAGCAATTGAAAATGTCAAGGCTAGTCAGTCGACACTGATTCTTCTGTTTCACACAATTTTATTGGATTGTTTTATATATTGGTGATAATTAATTTGCTATTTTTAAACACTTCGACATAAGAAATCTCAAGGTTAAGTGCGGGAACCAGAGAAAAAATATGTAATATAATCTTATAATGGAATGTTACTGTATATTAAAATGAAGTCTGTGGAGAATACAATTACTTTTCTATCTCACCATGTCACCACGAGCCTCAAATTTCAATAAATCTTGACGAGTTAGTTAAATTTTTTTTGTCTCATTTGTTAAAGTTGAGACAGATAAGTTAAAAAAGAAAAAAAAATCACTTTTCATTTTTGCAAACAAGAAATAACTGGGGAGTATTCGATAGCAGAAAACGTGTAGAATCTTCGTCTATCTAGCTGAGCTCACCCAGGAAAGAAACATCAATTGAACTCAGAAAAATCCTTGTAAGAAAGAAAAAGGAATATGCAATCAGACGATTGAGTATTATAAGTCATTTCATCAATTCTAGAAAATTATCGGAAAATCGTTTTTTTTAGAACGAAAAAAAAAAAAAAGATAATGGCAGGTCCACGAATTACGCAGAGTAAAAATAGTTGACATCTCTAATGTTTGATTTACTAGTCGCCTGTTTCTTGTTTTTTCAAACATGGAATGAAATGCGACAGACAGTTTAACCTGCTCTATTTATTTACTTTTTAAAGATATGGTTTGTTGATAGAAGCAATAACAACTATAACAAGAAGGTTTTTTTTTATTAATATTCCTCCGCCCCTGGCGTAGGGTCTGAACCAGTAGATTTTATGCCGGGTGTTTTAGGCGTTCTCCAATACGTGAGCCCATCCTAGTGATGTTTCAAACCATCAACAACAATTACTCAAAACCGTTTGTTGAGATTTAAATAAGTAATTGTCCTTTCAATAAGATTAAAATCCTCCATGAAATTACGTATTGATCATTTACCACGTCCGCCTATTATGGCAGGACAAAAACCTTCCTCTCCAGTGATGTTTAAATAAACAGCACGAGCGAGCGCTGGCAGACTGTCCGGTATTTGCTTCAATATTGACACCGGAGACATGGCTTGATTCCATGGTGGTTTGCTTCAATATTGACACCAGAGACATGGCTTGATTCCATGGTGGTTTGCTTCAATATTGACACCAGAGACATGGCTTGATTCCATGGTGGTTTGCTTCAATATTGACACCAGAGACATGGCTTGATTCCATGGTGGTTTGCTTCAATATTGACACCGGAGACATGGCTTGATTCCATGGTGGTTTGCTTCAATATTGACACCGGAGACATGGCTTGATTCCATGGTGGTTTGCTTCAATATTGACACCAGAGACATGGCTTGATTCCATGGTGGTTTGCTTCAATATTGACACCGGAGACATGGCTTGATTCCATGGTGGTTTGCTTCAATATTGACACCAGAGACATGGCTTGATTCCATGGTGGTTTGCTTCAATATTGACACCGGAGACATGGCTGGATTCCATGGTGGTTTGCTTCAATATTGACACCGGAGACATGGCTGGATTCCATGGTGGTTTGCTTCAATATTGACACCGGAGACATGGCTGGATTCCATGGTGGTTTGCTTCAATATTGACACCGGAGACATGGCTTGATTCCATGGTGGTTTGCTTCAATATTGACACCGGAGACATGGCTTGATTCCATGGTGGTTTGCTTCAATATTGACACCGGAGACATGGCTTGATTCCATGGTGGTTTGCTTCAATATTGACACCGGAGACATGGCTTGATTCCATGGTGGTTTGCTTCAATATTGACACCGGAGACATGGCTTGATTCCATGGTGGTTTGCTTCAATATTGACACCGGAGACATGGCTTGATTCCATGGTGGTTTGCTTCAATATTGACACCGGAGACATGGCTTGATTCCATGGTGGTTTGCTTCAATATTGACACCGGAGACATGGCTTGATTCCATGGTGGTTTGCTTCAATATTGACACCGGAGACATGGCTTGATTCCATGGTGGTTTGCTTCAATATTGACACCGGAGACATGGCTTGATTCCATGGTGGTTTGCTTCAATATTGACACCGGAGACATGGCTTGATTCCATGGTGGTTTGCTTCAATATTGACACCGGAGACATGGCTTGATTCCATGGTGGTTTGCTTCAATATTGACACCGGAGACATGGCTTGATTCCATGGTGGTTTGCTTCAATATTGACACCGGAGACATGGCTTGATTCCATGGTGGTTTGCTTCAATATTGACACCGGAGACATGGCTTGATTCCATGGTGTTTTGCTTCAATATTGACACCGGAGACATGGCTTGATTCCACGGTGTTTTGCTTCAGCGAAATGCCTCGTTTGCATTGGCAGTTAAGTTGTTATGGTTTCAAGTAGTTATAATTTTAACTGATTATGAAGCTTCGAAATAGCGGAAAGTATTCGAAAAAATCTGTTTGGGGAAAGGGGGTAAGCAACTTAAATTGAAAACCACCCGTGAATGAAGAGAAAGAAAAAAGCTGTGATGTCACCCGCTCTTCCCAAACCTTAATTAGTGGTTCTAAATAAATTAATGTCCATCGGACCTCAGTAAAAAGACTGTTCTACGTATATTTTGTCACCATTAGCAACTAGAAACAAACGTGCCGTTATCGGCGAAACATTATATTCTGTCTATAAAATCTTCGAACTTGTAGTTATTTTTAGAAGTGGGATATAGCCAGTAAAGTATAGTTTCTCTCTTATTGTTGTTAGATAGTTTACAGCCAACAATGACGTCATTTTTTCTTGCTATTAGGTATCACCCACTCTAGAGCGTCATGAATTCAAATGACTACATTTACTTACACCAATTGATAGCAACTCGAAATCTGTGTTAAACGAAGTTAAGAAAATGTATTCATTTTTTTTAAACCACAGCACCGCCCTCGTCCTAGTCAACAAATGAGATTTGAATTTCATCTTGGATTAAAGTACGCCGAGTTTTTTTGTTTTTTAATTTACTTGAACGAGACAGTACGTCACTCAAAAGCTTGAATTAACGAGGAATACAACCAAAGGCTATAATTTGTGACAACGAAAATATTTAAGTGCCTGTTTCTTTTTGTTGTTTTTTTTTTATTTGATGCGTAGGGTTTTTCGAATTTCTGTATCCATACAATCGTCGTCTGTTAAAGATTGTCTGGCCGTTAATTGGCTTTCATTCATTCAAGCCATGGTCCGCTTGATATAAATCCTCCGCTGGTTTGAACTTAATATCTCGGGATCGCCATATCTAATTGGCATATACATGTAATTTTATTGTAAAAAAAGCCCTCTTGATGTGGTTCCTCCCACGGCCTCCCCGGCCCCCCTCCCCCCCTCCCCTTACCCCTCCCAATCCAAGTTCCCAAAAATGTCTATTTGAAAGAATCTCGGAAGAACGATTCTCAAGACCAACCCACCTAAGACGGTTAGCAACCAAAAAATAGCATTTTGTCTGGCCCAAACTCATTTGGATTCTCTAACAATTTATCAGACGCCACAAACTGACACGTTTTGCGGCAGACGACCACTCAGGAAAACGCCATTTTGCTCAAGAAGGCTTGAAATCCTTGCTATTTCATGTGCTTTTCCTTCTGAAACAATATGATTGTTAGAAATAAGAGCTGTGTGAAAAGCGGAAATTTCAAGCTTTTTGTAAAAAAATTGCATTGACCCAAACTGTTGCGGTGCCGTGACGTCGCTCCATAGAAATTGTCATGTATGAAAAGCGCAGTGTATATTCGACTTTATTTTGATGATCTCGATCGCTGGTAATCACACGTCTTTCCACTCAACATACACTCGTTCTAGCACACACCTCATAATTTTTACTTAAAATTTAAAAGCTGTCAGGCTTTATACAGTTCGCAGTTAAGTTGCAGAAAAAGATAAGAAAAATTTAGAACTAAACATACGCTTTAAGAAGATCATCTTTATGATTTGATTTATTTCTTAGAAAACTCTACACCGATTTAGATGATTATGAGAAAGTTCCTAGTATAGTATAGGGTTGACATTTCTTCAGAGGTGGGCAAACTATACACAGATGTGTAACAGGTATTGTTGAGTTGCAATAATTTTCTATTCTAAAAGGGTTTTATCGTCAACACTCCTGGCATATATATTGAGCATTTTTTGTATTCATATCTATTGATTATGTCTGCTTCTATCTTTGTTTGTTATAAGTCTAACCTGCAGACCCTGATTTATTTGCATGTATTATATCTCCTTTGCTTCCATTCACTACCTCCGTCTCTCTGTCTGTCTGTCTCCCCCCCTCTCTCTCTCTCTCTCTCTCTCTCTCTCTCTCTCTCTCTCTCTCTCTCTCTCCCTCTGTGTCTGTCTTTCTGTCTGTCTGTTTGTCCGTCTGTCTGTCTGTCTCTCTCTGTCCCTCCTTCTCTCTCACTCTCTCTGTGTCTCTCGTTCTTTTCTCAAACTCCATATTATGAACCCCTTCGACCCTCTTCTATTCTGCATCCAATTTCAACATCTTATCTACCTGACGAGTATTCAAACTATCAGTGATCTAACCATCTCTATGTGATGCAGATTGTCTGCTGAGACCTCACCTCTGGGCAGCGGATCACACCCTGTCTCTGGATGAGGAGGTCCCAGTGCTCCCTCACATATACACTCCCAGCTGCTCTTGTGTTTGAGGTGCAGGCAGACTGAGCCCTCCACACAGGCCGGCTCGCACCGGCCCTGGTGGTCAAGCTCTGGCTGGGGCAGGAGACTGGACTCACTGCCTGAGGAGGTCAATATGCTGGAGCCCAGGAAATGGTGGACGTCTCCAGTGGACGCGGGGACAGGGAGTCTTCTACCAGAAACCCCCACATCACCGGCTGGAATCCCCAAAAGGCCATGACTGTCTTGAAACGTGGAGGAGGAATGAGCCTTGCTCTTCATATGAGGCAAGTGGTCAGCGATGCGTGACGGAATGTCTGGATGAGCTTTGCTTATATCTCGCGGACTTTCAGGTGCGTCCACTTTTGTCCGCACGCGGTCATGTGGAGGTAAACCCCGACTGATTTCATCAGTTTGTTCTGGTGATCTCACGGCCCCAAGGTCAGGTCGAGGTTTGGAAGGAGCAGGCGTGGGTGACGAAACGTTCAATGACCTTGACTCTGATATCCCAGCATGCTCAGAATCTTTCTTTATTCTCATTGGTGCGTTTTTCATAGCAGTCTCCCTAACTCTGTCAACCCCTTGAATGTTTGTGGGACTAACCTTCTTTTCTGACTCTACACTCGGATCCTCTTTTCTGTTTCCGTGAGATGACGTGTCCACATTTCCCGAGGATAATTCTCCATGACTCGCTAGAGGAAGACTATGGGTATGCTGAACTCGACCTTGGATTTGTTTCGGTGTATGATGTTTAAAAGAAGGACTTCCATGGAGCTCCTGTTTGCTCAGGCGGAAGTGGACACTAGATTGCCTTCTGTGTTTCCGGCGGTGCTTCTCGTGATCTGGCAGAGCTCCCATTGTGCTGGAAGTTCAACCAAAACACAGGAGATCCATACAGGGCTTCAGAGGAGACTCTCTCTCATTGAATCTTTGATTTCATCACTTTGGACCAGAAGGAAAAATTATATTTTATTCATCCGTTGTTGCAATAGTTCAGACTCTCGTAAAGAGAAGTCTAGGAAGAAAGACAAGCTTTTATATGATATTATAGCTATACACAACGTGTGTAGATGCAAATATATTTGTGGGATGGCTTCTCCGGCACTGCATCTGAAAATAATATTAAATTTGAAACAAAATGACTTTGGTTAAAAAACAAAGCTTGTGTAGAACACATTTGCGCAGAGAATCAAATAATGTAAATTATGTGTAAACACCATGGGGACAGTATCTGTGCGAACTATTATTTTATGAAATGCCGTTAATGATGTAGCTGTATATCTCGATTTTTAAAGACTACAGCAGAGCACTCAAAACATATTTTATATCCTGCTGCGAATTATAACTTTGTTTTAATATACTTTGAATTTGTATGTTATAATATTTTAGACAATAATCTAATAATAGTTGTTTCTAGCGTTCAGTAATTCTGTGCTTGTTCTATAACCCCAACAGTTTCTCGGCTAGAATCGACACAGTCGCCAATGTTAATGATTCTCCAGTCAAGTGTCGTTGAGGTTAGTGGTCATTAGAGACGTTCCAGGTATCACGCGCCAATTATCAAATAATCTGACATTCCCGGAAAATCTTGGAGGATTAAGTTGTGTGAAGATAGAGCTAATTACTGAGATTTTCGAAATCAACAGCGCAGTATTAAAGCATCTTCGATCTCTTCATTTTCAAAAGAGCTGTAGCCGCAAATGCTCCCTCCATATTTTACAACATTCTTCAATGCGTATTTTTTTAAATTTAAATACGTACCCTTTTGTTTATTAAGTTATTCAAGTCAATATGATTTTTATACAAACATTTTTTTTATGTAGGTTGTACATTATTTTTTTCCCCTGTAATAACGAAACAAATTAAGTTCTAGAGGCACGTGACTTCGTTAAGAGTTATGGTTTGTAGCTCTAGTCAGAAATCGTGAGTTATGTCCAAAAAATAGAAGCAATTGTTGGAATACGCCCTGTAAATTATTTCCTCGTAGAATATCGTTGAATGCGTTCCGTTTTAATAGAATATTTTTCAACTTCGATTTGCACTGAAACGTTTACGATGCCCTGGGAGCTGGGGGGGTGGGGGGTGGGGGGGGGGGGGGGTGGGGAGTGAGAAATTTAAATTCTGCTCTTCCTTCATCCAATTTAAATTAATTTTTTTTTTTAGAATTATGAATTCTCGGAAAAATAAAAAAAAAACGAACCCGAAAGATGCGCTGCCCTACTGCAATTCATACCTACCTCCCTGGGTTTTGTATATATTTTTTTTCAAATACACGATACTAAATTATTATTTTGAAGGATCAATTAATCCATTTTGGCTTTACCTAAAAAGTTTATTATTCTTTACGTGTAAGGGAGTTAGATGTTTGGATTGGATTATAAATACACATAGAAGTAATACAATTCTTTATTGATATTTGCTTATCTGTGCTTTCCCAATCTATTTAAAGCCTCTAATACATGTCTCTGTAGAAGAAAATAGAGGAGCTCTTTTTAATATAAATTTGGTAGAGAGCGTTTGAAAGGGTGAGAGAGAAAATTGGAAGTAAAAAAATATATATCATCAGTTTTATATTTACCTACGGCGCAGAAATGTTCATTTTAAATTTAGAGTTTGCGTCGTAGGTGAATGAGGATGCGATCTCTCTCAATTCGCTCTACATTGTTTGACGGAGGTTGATGTCCTACAGAATGTTTGCCATTATATACCTTTTCTACACAACCTTGGTATCAATTTATCTCTCTCTGTTTTTTCAGTGACCCTAGCAAATATAAAACGAATTAGAGTCCTATTTTCTTTCCTCGAATTCAGTTAAAAACTCCAATGTTTGTGTTTTACGATGTTACTTTGTGAAGCTGTTAGACTGTAACAATCGCTCTACATGTCACACACTTGCTCAGCTTGGTCTAGGCACCATGGCGTAAGCTTATATCCAATTCTGAAAACTTTTCCTGAACTGGACTTATGTTACACTCGAATGCAAGATGTTCAAATTGCTCGGTGTGGCCCTAGATATAGATGTAGATTCTAGATGTAGATGCGATGTTGGAGTCTGAAGCGCGTGCCGACTGTCTTGGTGTATCTGGAACATGCACGCTCACCCCCTCACGCACAGCACTGGGACTTGTCCAGGCGCTGGAGTTGGGGCGGAGAAAATAGGAGTGAGTGGAGATTACGAGGGCGGTGGCCTAGGGAAGAGGCGGGGGTGAGGTGGTCATAAGTCCAGCAGTTGGGACAATATGGAACAAAAATGACCCCAATAAATTATAATTATAGTCTGGATTAAAAAGAAAATTAATATTATTCCCAAGAAAATTACTCTCACCCTTGCACGGAACCACTTTTACAAGAACTAATCTCTTTTTTTTTATTTTTTTATTACATGTTTCTAATTTTTTGCTCTCTCTCTCTCTCTCTCTCTCTCTCTCTCTCTCTCTCTCTCTCTCTCTCTCTCTCTCTCTCTCTATCGGTCTTTCTCTCTCTCTCTGTGCCTCTCTGTCTCTCTGTCTCTATGTCTCTGTGTGTCTGTCTCCCTTTCTCTTTCTATCTCTCTCTTCCTTTCCTCTCTCTCACTATATTTACCTCATAATTATCCATATCTACACAATGTTTTCCCACTTTCCCATAAAACTCACACAATTTTATATTTCTTCCTCTATCAAGATTATTTTTTTTCTATATATTTTTTAATTAAAAAAAAAAAAACAAAAGCAAAAGAACCCGTGAGATTTTACTTTACATGTCTCTGCCACTCTCTCTCTCTCTCTCTCTCTCTCTCTCTCTCTCTCTCTCTCTCTCTCTCTCTCTCTGTTTCTCTCTCTCTGTTTCTCTCTCTCTGTCTGTCATTTTCTCTCTCTCTCTGTCATTCTCTCTCTCTCTCTCACTCACTCACTCTCTGTCTCTTTCTCACTCACTCTCTCTCTCACTCTCTCACTCTCTCTCACTCACTCTCTCTCTCTCTTTCTCTCTCCCTCTCTCTCTCTATCACTCTATCTCTTTCTCACTATATCGCGCTCTCTTTCTCTTGCTTTCGCCGCCTCTTTTCTCTGACATTGTATATTAACTTATGTATATAAAATTCTGTGAAAGGATATATGTGACTCTGAAAGCTCTTTTTCTCCCGTTTATAATATTCTGATCTCACACAAGTGTAAGAGTAAAACAGAATAAATAGCTGCTTGTGCTTCAGACAGCCATTAATTTCGAGCATATTGCGCAGCGCAGACAGAAGATGAGTTTCACCTAAGGCAAGGTATCCGGGAAATATGGACGGCGCGAATTTGTCACTGATGTGTGACTGGACGGCACCTTGTTAAGCCTACTTTGCAACAAAAATCGCATTGTAGGATTTTGTCAGTGTCTGGTCGTTAGCATAATAGGCTTATGTAAGAGGTTCGCACGGCTAAATAGACCAGTTACGAGGTTGGCGATGGAAGTGAAGGAAAATGGAAGGAGATATTGAGACAGGGTGACAGAAAATGTGTTGGTGCGCGTGATAGAGGGTTAGACTAATAGAGAGAGAAGAGGAGGGAGAGAGAGAGAGAGAGAGAGAGAGAGAGAGAGAGAGAGAGAGAGAGAGAGAGAGAGAGAGAGAGAGAGAGAGAGAGAGAGAGAGAGAGAGAGAGAGAGAGAGAGGTGCTTTTTAAAATTAACTTGCAAAAATGCTCAATAAAATCCAAGCAATCTCCCCTGAGGTATTTGTAATTCCGACGAGCCGTGTAATCATACATTGAAATGTTCAGTTGAGTAAAACTCTTGTAAGCAAAGTTGAATTATATAATTCGGAAAAGTTTTGATCAAAGCATTTACTGATTTTGCCAATCTCCTGTTTGAAACCCTTAAGCGATGATTTAGAGACAAGCCGCGGTAAATTCACCTTTCTCCTCATCCCTGAAAGAAAATGGCAATCGTAATTATTAGGTCTATCGGAGGTGCGTTTGAATTCAAACATCCTTGTTGGATTTATTAGCATCATGTAGAGCAGAGGAATGTCATCAACTTCGTATTTATTTTCTGTAAATTGATGCTTTTCTGCAATTATATTCTTTTTAAAATTCCTTTTTTAACTAGCCACTTTGAACGGAAAAGGCAAATAATTAAAAAATTTTCCTGAAGCATGTTTGTTCTGTTATAGTTATGGATTTCCTTAGATATGTTTTCTGGTCTTTGCGTCTTTGTCGTGCCCATTTCGTGACATTTTGTCCAATTTAGGCGAACGTGGAGAACCAAAATCTAGTGGACACTTCCGAATATTGAAGGCAAACTCACTAATAATTGGGGAATTCCCATATAAGCCTTTTGAGTTTCGAGTTGTAGGTTCTTTTTTTCTTTTTTCTCAACTTCGTACTGCTTTTCATGTTATGTATCCTTTAATATTTGACTCAAGCTAATTGGGGTAGTATTAAAAATACCGTGAAGTTGATGTAATCAACAGCTGTTGTGATTTTGGAGGTATTATGGCGAGAATAATACTGACAGTGATGATAATGGTGACATAGGTGAAACGTGGTGATTATCCTTGTGATTCTCATAATTAATAAATCTTGCGTGGATAATGATTGTTGGATGGATGACTCTGATATATTTATTTTTTGAAAATAAGGAAAACTTTTCTCAGCATTATCGCAGGTTTATTGTTCTAAATATCACAAATTTGTAAAGATACATATATATTCCATCTCATACAATAACTTTTGTTCTGATGATTGTTTGATCAGTATCATTGTCATGTCACGCTCTTTATGAAAAGCTGTTTAAGATTGGGCGATTGATATTTTTTATTCTAATTCCTTCTTAGACTTGACGGTTTTTTTCCACATGATAGATGGAGTGAAGTAAGAAAAAAAAATCATAAAGCAAATCTGCTCGAAAGAGTGAGGGGAAATTTAGAAAATTGCAAGTATCCCCTCACGTTCCAAACCTTGCTCAAAATTGATAGTGTCAGAAACATCATACCGAAGTTTAAGCTTTTGTGATCAAAATTTTTAAAATATTTTTTGCTAAGAATGTGGTCATGTCAGGCTTATGTGCTTCGTGAACAAATTTCATCCAAGTAGTTGACAATTCCTTGCTTCACACGAGATTTTAAGAAGCTTTAATTGAGTTTCCGCATTATTTAAAGTCACGCACGTTACAAAATTGCGTGCAAATGTGGTGGCTGCTGCATATTCCGGTGACGAAGATTAAAGATCCAAAGCGGTTACAGGTACAGAGTTTGCTTGCTGCTGAATGGGGTTTTACCCTCTACAATATTTTGAGTTGATTAGATAAAGAATTTAGAAAGTCAGTCTTTAAGGCGGCTTCGTCAGAAGTTGGAAAACACAATTGTCTTGCTGATCAGAGAATAGACCGTCCGGGACCACAGAAGACTTTGTTTAAAAGCACTAAAACAAAAATTAAACGTTTATCAAAATATGTCACATTCTTAATGAAATTATTTATCTTCTTTTGCTTAAGTATTCGAGCTTTTAGTTTCTTTTTGTCATTCATCTTTTTTTTTTAAATTTTTTTTTTCTTAATATACCCTGTTTCTAAAGTCATACTCGTATTGTTTTGAATCCTCCAGTAATGTCCAGTCTTTTTGCCAAATCCAGGTACTAATTTCTTTCTCTTTGTTTTTGGTTTTCTTATTTAATTTATAAAAGGAAGAATAACATTTCAGACATCTGAAGCTACATTGAGACTAGATTAGGTTGCCGGAAGGTAGTGACAGGCGAGATGCAAGCCAAAGCTTGTTTATGTTGAAAACTGCCTCTGCTAGAAAATTTCGCTCAAGAATGGGCTAAGAGAAAGGAAACAAGAAATCGTTTCAAAAGAGATCCGAGCAATATTTCCAACCTGATGAATTTTATCTTTTATAATGTCATATTAAGGTTATTGTTCTTGCGCTGTTTACTTTAATTTACAAAAATCTGGTGGTGAGTTAGATATCTATTTTCAAAAGAATAAATAAACTTTCATGTTCAATTGATGTTGACATCAAATTTATAAAGTAAGAGTTCATAAATTTAATGAAGTAAAGATTAAAAGGAAATATTGACATGGCACGGAGACGGGGATCGGAAAAGATAAAAAATGACAAGAGAGAGACAGAGAGAGAGAGTGGCAGAGAGAGAGTTAGAGAGAGAGAGAGAGAGAGAGAGAGAGAGAGAGAGAGAGACAGACAGACAGACAGACAGACAGACAGACAGACAGAGATTAAAAAGAAACCACTTAATACCCATCATGCTCTTGTTAACAAAATTGCTGTGCCTGGATCAGATCATTAAGCCATCTCTCGAACTAAGAGTGTATTGAGAAGAATGTCAGGAACGCGAAAAAAAAATCATGATAAAAAAATACTAATAATATAAAAGAAATTGTCATTTACCGCGGCCTAGAACAGCAAATAAGGAAACTTTCCTTGAAACAGAAACCCTCCCAGGCCGGAAGTACGTGGCAGAGACCTTTTGATTCCTCGCTCAGCCGTCTTGGACTAATTATCTTGGAAGTTTTGGTCGAACACAAGCACGTCAAGACATTTAGAAACTGTTTCGAGATAAACAAAATAATATGATCGTTATCATTTCCCTTGATACGCTTTTGCTTTCGTTTTGTTAGTTGTAGCTCTGAAGTTGCTGTTTTGATTCCAAGTTTTTTGCGTCTCACAATGTTTTCGTTGAAAATTGTTTCTTTATTTTGTGTGTTGACCTACTTGTTTTATTGTGTGAGTTTCACGTAGCAGAATTTACCGTTACCAAAATGAGTCGCATAAGTGGGATTCCGCCAAAAGACTTCCGTGCGATATTATAATGTAGCAAACTGCTGTATTTTTAACAGTCTTTTCAAAATCATCGCTTTTCTCTGTACTACTATAAGTAGAGCCTGGCAGAAATATTTTTCAGAATGTAAAAGCAATTAACCTCAATGTGTATACGAGATGTTTTAAAAGATTTCATTATATTTAGTTATACTGACCAATCTTTATCTTAAGGTGTCACTTGTGTAGTTTGCAAAACACTTTAGAATCTCTTTAAAGAGAAAAAAATAAGGGTTTCGTAGCAAAAACATTTTTGTTATATGAATCTGTACTTTCCAAAAGAATTTCTCTCTCTCTCTCTCTCTCTCTCTCTCTCTCTCTCTCTCTCTCTCTCTCTCTCTCTCTCTCTCTCTCTCTCTCTCTCTCTCTCTCTCTCTCTCTCTCTCTCTCTCTGAGAGTTATTCAGGATTTATAGGCTTGTTGCGATTTAAAAAGAATAAATAAAAGTTTTTTCCCGACTTTTTTTTCATTTGGTGAACAAAATATGCTTAAGCCATTGAGGTCAAGCCCAGAAATTACTATTTATGGTAGGCTGTGCTTGAAGACACCTTGAAAATCCCTGGAAACTGAATACTCGAAAGTGAGTATAATATTAATCGAGAAATAAACCAGTTGCGATTTATTTTCTTTCTCCTTCATCATTTATTAGATATTCTTTTCATTTAGAACTTCTTGAAGTTGTGCCACAAATTGCGTTTATCAGACTGTGCTTAGATTTTTTTCGCGGCAAAACCCCCCCCCCCCCTAAAAAAAAAACAAAAAAAAACAAAACAAAAAAACAAAACAAAAAAAAACACAACCAAAACAAAACAAAAATACAACAAAACAACATATCATATAATATGAGAACCGATTCCAAAATGATTGAACTAATAATATATAGATTATCCTCCATTGCACAAAATTTTAAAATGAAAGGTGAGCTATACCTTTACCTCTTAATTTTTCTTACTTATCTTATGCATAAGCTTTCTTCTATACAAGGTGGCTCAATATCACCCAGATATAAAATAGAAGTATTTCCACTGCACCGGCCACTATTTTCATGACATACGGTATGCAGCAGCAATAGATGTACAAATTGTTCAGAGATTTCTTAGTAGTTGAATTTACATCAACTGATACGTGAGATCGGATCGTTATGGCCCACTTTGTAGACATAGAAAAACAAGGTTTTTTCTTTCTGTATAGGGAATATAAGGGTCATAATGACCCACTTTGTAGACTAATACAGTTTAAAAGCTTTTTGGGGATAGGGTTAAGATCAAGAGAGATTTTTAGTAAATTATTAGACATTTCAAACGAATATTGATATGCTTTATTTCTATATTACTATTTCTTTCAAAATAAGATAAGCGGTTGGACTTCATGCGGCAAAAGTTATGATGATTACCACTTTGCGGGCAGCCTCTCTCCTGTCCCTGATGCGGGATAATAATGTGACAACGTGTATGCATCTGATGACATAATGGCCGTTTTGACATTATTTGTCAAATGTCATGAAAATTGCTATAAATTACAGGTCGTTCATTAGAGCATGCATGAAAACGTATGCTTATCATGTTTTTTCAGCTATTTTGTTTTCCAGATAATTATGTGTTTCTTGGGGGAAAAAAAAGGGGGGGGGCGGTTGTGTGAGAGAGAGAGAAAGGGAGGGAGGGAGAGAGAGAGAGAGAGAGAGAGAGAGAGAGAGAGAGAGAGAGAGAGAGAGAGAGAGAGAGAGAGAGAGAGAGAGAGAGTATATGCGTGGTATATAATAATCAAATTTGATCTGTTTATTCTTTTTGATGTATTAAGCTAAAGACTTGTGTTGCGTAAAATGATAAAAAAATACATATGTTATCTAATCTCTTTTGAAACAACTGGTCTGATTTTGCAGAGAGATCGGATGGAGAACTCAAAGTGTTTCAGATCAGAGAAAAACAAAATACTCTTGCACATACCAGCCAGAGTTTTATATGAACGCGCCCATTCGGCTGCTCGCAGCGGGTCTTTGTTCTGTGCCTCTTGCCATAGAGCCGCTGGGAAGTAGGGAAAGTAAGATAACCCTGACCTAACCAAAAGAAATACATGGATGCATTCAGTTCATGTGAAAATGATTGATTTCAACCAACAAAATAAAGCGTTTTTAGAGATATTTTTCAAAACATCAGCACAAACTGAAGTTTTGAAGTTGAAGCATTGTGTACATAAATTAGTTTATCACGACACCAGGGCTTTATTTGATGTATCGGGCCATTAAGTGAAGTTCATCGGAGAAATTTGTTTCTCGAAATTTCATTAGCCTCCATCTAGTCACGCTTCCTGGTCCTCAATGAAAGAGGAATTTAACAAGCTTTAATCTTGCAGGCATAGATAATGGGAAATATATTGTTTGGAAATAAGATATATAGAAATAACAATTATATTCGGTGTTGCAAGTTTCAGTACGGAAAAAACCGTTGCGTACAAGATAAAGAGTTACCTTAAGTAAGGTAACCGATTTTGGAGGTAAGATGAAAAAAGAGTACTGTCTTTATAATAACCGTTCGAAGTGAATTAAGAGTTGGACATACAAAGAAGAAGAAGAAGAAGGAGGAGGAGGAGGAGGAGGTGGAAGAGGAGGAAAAGAAGAAGAAGAAGAAGAAGAAGAAGAAGAAGAAGAAGAAGAAGAAGAAGAAGAAGAAGAAGAAGAAGAAGAAGAAGAAGAAGAAGAAGAAGAAGAAGAAGAAGAAGAAGAAGAAGAAGAAGAAGAAGAAGAAGAAGAAGAGGAGGAGGAGGAGGAGGAGGAGGATAAGGAGGAGGAGGAAGAGGAGGAGGACGAGTAGGAGGAGGAAGAGGAGGAGGAGGGGGAGGAGGAGGAGATGGAGGAGTAGGAGGAGAAGGAGAAGGAGAAGAAGAAGAGGAGAAGGAGAAGGAGAAGGAGAAGGAGAAGAATAAGAAGAAGAAGAAGAAGAAGAAGAAGAAGAAGAAGAAGAAGAAGAAGAAGAAGAAGAAGAAGAAGAAGAAGAAGAAGAAGAAGAAGGAGAAGGAGAAGGAGAAGGAGAAGGAGAAGGAGAAGGAGAAGAAGAAGAAGAAGAAGAAGAAGAAGAAGAAGAAGAAGAAGAAGAAGAAGAAGAAGAAGAAGAAGAAGAAGAAGAAGAAAAGCTGCTATCAAGAAGTCCAATACAAATTTTGCGGTTCCTCCGATGCTGTGAGGCCATGTGACCGTGGCACTGGAAGGTCATAGACAAGAAGGAAATGGACATGGAAACTTATTACAGCATTAAGTAACGAAAAAAAAAAATCCACAACTTTAGATTCACTTTAAAATATTTTTCTTCTGAAGGCAAATATGAAGAAAGTAAAAAAAAATTGTGACAGAAATTGTAAGTTCTGATTAGGCCATATAAAACACAAAGGCCATATGGACATATGTTTGCCTCGTCTTTTTATTTTCAGTTGTTTTCTGACAGACAGAAGATACTTCACCTCTGGGCGATTAAAACTTTTCTTTAAACTCAACCATCACCTCTATTCCACAAGCTGATGCCGCTCCTTCAGTTACCTGGGATGGTGTCAGGAAGTAGCGGGTCCATCATTTAACCAAGGAGAATAGTTGATAGATCCTTTATTGAAAGACAAGGACTCAACCAGTTGGATTATGAAGGTGTGGTCTATAGGCGCTGTACTGAAGATGCGTTTTTTATTTTTATTTTTATTTATTTATTTATTTATTTATTTATTTATTTATTTTTTTTTTTTTTTTTTGGTTAAAGAATAGCTTTTTGACAATCAGGATTAAACCAAAACTAAACTTTTTTTAAACTCTCTGCTGTGAAAACGCAGCAACAAAGTCTTAATTGTATAGAAGACAATGCCTTTTTTTTTTGAATCTTTGCGTTTTTCGGTCCCATTGCATAATCTCATTCAAATCCCGAATACTAATGAAAAGTGAAGCAGCAAACAATTTCCCTCCTTTTTTTTCCAAAAATAATACCCCCCCCCCCCCCCCCACCCACCCGGGTGATTGGTTAGCAACCGGTGAAAACATGTGAAACCATATAAGAACCAGAAATCGTTGAAAAAGCTTTCCAAAATACAAATGGTAGATTTGCTGTCACATAAAGTTTGGAAAAAAAATTATCATTTTTACCAGTATCGTTTTTTGTAAGCCAGAATGCAGAAGATTTTTTGGGGTTAGAAAAAAAATTAAACGTTTAATTGTTGATTTCTTACGAGCGTAAGGTGTAGAGTATATCTAGAGAAAGAATTTGTAATGAGGGCACAGAGATCGAGTTAGTAAAGAAAGTGGAATAGGGAAGGCGCGGGTGGAAACGGATAGAAGAATGGAACTCTAGTAGGGAAAGAAAGAGAGAGAGAGAGACAGAGAGAGAGAGAGAGAAATGGGTAGAGAGAGATGGGGAGAGAGAGAGATGGGGAAAGAGAGAGATGGGGAGAGAGAGATGAGGAGAGAGAGACAGAGAGAGAAAGGAAGACAGAGAGAGAAAGAGAGAGAGAGGGAGAGAGGGAGACTGGGGGGGGGAGAGAGAGAGAGAGAGAGAGAGAGAGAGAGAGAGAGAGAGAGAGAGAGAGAGAGAGAGAGAGAGAGAGAGAGAGAGGAGAGAAATGTACGTTGAAATGGACATGTATTATTAATATATCCCAAAAGCTAACAGTATTATTCTCAAAAACTGCAATAAAAACAACCCAAAAGGAAATAAAAAAATCTCGAGGCTATATTATCCAGACATAGCTTCTTTTGACTCTCCCAATGTTTGACTTCCTAGCAGGTCTTGACGGTCAAAGTTCACGCGAGTAATGGCCAATATTTCGTAATGTTTAACCACACAGAGGATTCAGTCAACAGCGGTTTACTTGGCGGTCTTCACACAATAATAGTTGTTCAATACTCTCGAACCCATTAACTTGTTGCTTGTTATGTAATTATGACGCCCTAAATTGCGTATGGCTCTAAGAGAAGCTGGGTTAGAGGCTATAAGCTCTGCTGCAGATTGAGTTTTTTTCTTTCTCGGTGTTAATAATTTTGTGTCTTGGGAATAATTTTAGCCACAATTCCTCCGCCATAGACTAGCACAATATTTTTTGAAGCAAATAATAATCTTTGGTTGCAGATTATAATTAAACTTCTCACACAGATTTGGTTAATACGTTACGATAAACATATAAATAATGTACAAAGACCGGAAAGGTTAGTTGAAATGGGCTCCTTCACCGAATCTTTTTATATCCTCCGTATGGCCTGAACGTATAAAACAGTGATTTCTGTTTTCGCATACTACGAAAGTTTCAAAAAGAAGTAAGGAAATATTTAGTTTCAGCTCAGATTCGGTTCGTATTTTTATTTTTTTTCTGTCTCCTAACTGAGAGGTTGTGTTTTTCTTTTCTTCTAGTTGTTGGAGACATATTGAGGCCATGAATGAAAGTTAGTAGAAAAAAAGACAAAGACAGTAGCTGAGAAGAGAAAAACATAAAAAATGAGCAGAGAGAGATGGAGGGAGGGGGAGAGAGAGAGAAAGAGAGGTAGATAGATAGATAGATAGATAGATAGATAGATAGATAGATAGATAGATAGATATGTAGATACAGAGAAAGAGAGAAAGATAGATAAATAGATAGATAGATAGAAACATACATAGAGAGAGAGAGAGAGAGAGAGAGAGAGAGAGAGAGAGAGAGAGAGAGAATGAGAAAGAGATTCGCAGACATACAGCAGCGAAAGAGAGGAAGAGTGACACAGAGACATAAAGAAAAAGAAATAAAGAGAGGGGTAGAGATAAATAGCGAAAAAGAGAAAAAAAAAACTTACAGAGAGAAAGATAAGATATGGAGAGAGAAAAAGAGAGAGAGAGAAAGAGAGAGTGGGAGAGTGAGAGAGAGAGAAAGAGAGAGAGTGAGAGAGAGAAAAAGAGAGAGAGGTAAGAGAGAGAAGAGACAGCATAATTTTTAGATGTATAATATACTTTAGATTGCTGCATAATTATATCCAGCAAACTATTTATCTAACTACAACAATGTCCACTAGCGTGTGCTCTGTCTTACACCATTATTTTATTTGACTGTCCCAATGTTTTACCATCCCGCAATATCTTGGAAAACGAACCAAGTACCCAACTTTATTCTTTTCTTACGTGACGAAAACCTTTCTTTCAGACGCCCAGAAAAGAAAAGTGAACCCTCCACTAGAAGAGAAGGAATGCAAGTGGCTGTTTGTGAATGCATTAACTGGCGCCAGGGACGGTATTGCCAAAAATCGATGCCCCACCGTCTATTGAATGAGCTAATTTATTTACTTAAGAAACCTAAACGAGATAAAAGAATGCGTTGAGAGACCCGAGAAAAGCAGACCGGTTTCTGGTACAGAAAATTAGCCTTGTTTACCTTAAAAAAATGTTGGAGAGAGTTTAAAGAAATATCTTTGTTAAGTAGCGCTACCAAAACAGACTTTGTCGCCACGTTTAATCATTTTCTGGTTTAATCTCTTTATTTTTTCCTTCAATAATTTATTCAATAGAATTTTTGTCTTTTAAGAACTGAATCATTGTGTATCTAAATGGCTGGATTGTTTACATAATTACATTTGTCTTCGATTACAGATCCAATTAGTGTTTTTTTTTCTATAAAGCAAATGGATTTGGATTATTTTAAAAGAACTAGAATAATAAGTAATGGAATTTCCTCGATTGTAAGAATTGAAAGGAGAATTCCTAGGTGTGATTGTAAAAGATATACAATATCTCAGTTTGATTAATAATACTTTCTCAATCTGTGAATAATGAATGTGTTTGGACTGTATGAAATAGTTAATATCCATTTGAAGAAAAAAAATAAAATATAAATGAAATCATGTGAGACTATGCAAACAATATTTTTAACGGTTTATCACAGATACCGACTCCTGTGTTACGTCCGTTTGCTGTCCTGATTCTTGCTTCAGAAGTTGTGTCCCGTGTAAAGTTTGATATAATTATTATGATGTTTGCTACATTTAAAGCTATGCTTTCCCCAACGGTCCCAGAATCTACAGTTTTTCCTTGGGCCTTGAATGTCACCGGGCGTGGAACGCCTAAGTCACGCAAGGCTTATGACGTCACTGTACATGTTGCGAAACCATCGCATGATCAAAGATCATAACACAACTTTCGGATGTTTATGACGAACTTCGGGTATCAGTATTTCAGAGAAAAAAAAAAGAAATGGAAATGAATGGCCCAGAAGAAAAGGAAGACAGGAAAAAATGTAGGAAAAGATGGAATTATAGATAATGACGGGAAGGGCGACGAAGAAAGAAAAAGATAGATAGAAAGATAGATAGATAGATAGATAGATAGATAGGTAGATAGATAGATAGATAGATAGATAGATAGATAAATAGACAGATAGATAGATAGATAGATAGATAGACAGACAGATAGATAGATAGACAGATAGACAGGTAGACAGATAGATAGATAGATAGATAGATAGATAGATAGATAGATAGATAGATAGATAGATAGATAGATAGATAGACAGATAGATAGACAGACAGATAGATAGAAAGATAGATAGATAGATAGATAGACAGACAGATAGATAGACAGATAAATAGATAGATAGATAGACAGAGAGACAGATAACATAGATAGATAGATAATAGAGAGACAGATAGGATTGTGATACGAGATAGACAGATGTATATGATAGACAAATAGATTGAAGATAAGATAGATAGATCTTTTCGTTTTGAGTAATTACAGGAGATAATGTGTGCTCATTCATAAGAGATGTCGGATATTATAGATAGAGTTTAAGATGGCTTAGATGGATACAATAGGATAGAAACTGAGTTGACAGAAGTATAAACAGAGAGATAGCTGGAAGAGTGGAGGAGTAGAGAAAGTGAGAGAGAGCGAGAGAGACAGAGAGAAAGAGAGAGACAGAGACAGAGAAAGATGGAGAGAGAGGGAAGAGATCAAGAGATCGAAAGCGATCGAGCGGATGGGGAGACAGCCAACACTGAAAAGTTGTCGTGGAGATAGGAAGCCGAAAGAAGGATGAGTGTCCGTTTAAAGGCCGTAAATTCTCCGACTCAGTCTGTCCCAACGAGACTAGAGCTAATCCAGAAGATGGGTAGACATGTCATGCCAATATCTGTACACCATTCATTTGTGACATTTTTAGTCATGCGGCTTTTTTTCCAAGTCCATGGCTGCAAATAAGAGCGGCGTCAAAAATAGGATGCTGATAACATTTTTCTTTTTCTTTTTTTTTTTAAAATCTGTTGAGCAAACTTAAGGTGCTTGTCGTGGATTTTATGACTGCCATTATAGCGCCTCCAATCCATGTTGTATTTTTTTGTCTTTTCATTACGACCTGAAAGTTGATAGAAGTCGTTTACGCCTTTACACACTTATATTTTTTTTTTCAATGATAAGTTTATTGTACAAAACCAATTTATTCACTTCTTCGTTAAAATGACCTAGAAAACGGAATAGATTATAAATAATTTTGTACTAGTCTCTTGTTTGCTTAGACAAAGAACAGGATAAACAATGCTCTAAAGCACTCCTACACTGGTAAAGTCCGATGATATTTTGATAGTGCACAAAACTTAACTTGAGTACAAGTTGAGATAAAGACATACCTTCAGCTGTAGAAAAGATGCGTTTTTTTTAATCTTCGGTCTTATGGAGAGTTTCATTCATTGACCCGTTATATTAAATACAGACTGAGGATAGCCTAGCAACCTAAAGCCTGACTAGCAGCACATTTGAGTTGAATTAGGCTTTCAAGGAGAGTGGTCGAACTTCCTAAAAAAGTCGATGCCACCAATTCCACAATGCTTATTCTAGGCGGAATGAGCTTCTGATGACAAAGATCATCACACCTGTAAAAATCTTCGCGATTTTGATGGGGAAAATATGAGCAATGCAAGCATCAGTCATCATAGTTACGATGGCGAATTCTCATGACTAGCCAGAAAAATTCTATGAACTTTTGTAAAGTAAAGGGGCACAATCCGTAAAATGTCAAAGTTCTGTGTGGTTTTGATGGGATAGAAGTTGATCACAGTCTACGAAATTTCAATGGCACAGTGCTGGATAATAACATTAGACAAATCTAAAAAAATACAGTAAAAAAGGGAAAGTCACCACTTGAACTCACGACAATAAAAGCTCAGAAAAAAACCGTTGTGTTTAACATAGTAGATGTTTTCGGTCAAATAAAAAGCAAAACGGTCCGTTGTTAAATACCACATTATTGTTTTTACTGAGTTCATTGT